>JAHBCN010003372.1:0-76110 GCA_019359885.1 Listronotus oregonensis | reverse complement strand
GTGTTACTGGTTTAAAAAAGTTTTTTTTTATTTTTATTTCACTTTAAAAAAAAAATGACTGTTTGCTCTTGTTTGTTTTATGTTTTCATTTTTGAGACCCCTGTAATAAAAATCTATTTTTTTATTGGTTCTTTTTTTTCGACAAGAATTTTTTTCAAAATATTTTTTCGATTTTTCAATGTTTGGTCCATTTGTCCTCTTATTAACCCTCCCAATATTATATATATATATATATATATATATATATATATATATATATATATATATATATATATATATATATATATATATATATAAAAATATTTGATATTTATTATTTCAGATTGTTTAAAAAAAAATTTTTTTTTTAATTTAATATAAAACCCCTTTTCAGAGGTGATGAGGAAGGTCAGACGCTCAGCTGATCACGAGAAACTTAATTCGCATGCCTGTGGATGGTCCAAAAAAATAAAATTGCTCCCATAGGAAAATACCTAGAAGTGAAATCTCTTTATACGGTTACTCTATGATTTAACACTGAAAAAAATTCAATTAATGGTACATCACAATAAGCCAAAGTACCATTATCACATAATTATAAAATATCATAAAGGGTAAATTTATTATTATTATTTAAATTAGGTTATGTGGGTGACTTAAAAAAAATGTCTTTATCAATTTAGACTTATATTTCTATTAAAACAGTAAAAATTGTTTAAACATACATTTTTCCTTTACTATGATTTACCTATCATAATATATGCGGAAAGTATTATTCCTTAAAATTTACCACAACTTTAATATTACTATGAATTTTTTAGATATGATAGAATACAATAAAGGTAGAGTTGCAGCTACAGAAACATGGGGCCTTATTCAATTTAAAGAAGGTCTTCTTACTAAAAGTTTAAAAATTTATAGTGGATGGCACAGTTATTTAGTAATTTTTCATGAATTAGCTCATTTTTGGTTTGGAAATTTGGGTAAGTATTTAATTTTTTTTTAAGAAACATATTTTTTATAAGCCATTGACAAATGTCAATAATAGGATATCGATTTTTAAGGTTTTACCTTTAAATCTTTAACTTTCAACAAACTATCTCTTATTTCCCTTAAAAAACTTAAAACAGTTATACCTAAGCCGTACCTTAACTAACATTTGACGTATGATAAAAACAGATAAAAAAATATCGAAATATTCTTATTAGTTTTAGAGAATTAACCCCCCCACCCTTTAATCTCTCTCTCTCTCTCTCTCTATACCGGATGTTGCTCCGTCGAGCGGGACATAGGGAATCCCATGTAAATTTTGAAGTGGTCCAATATTGACTTCCCTAATTATTTTAGAAGAAAATATTATTAGGATTTTTTAAAGAGCACGAAAAGTTGTACCCAGTGTACAAATTTCAGCTCTTCTCAGCCAGCTAAGAGATAAATGCTAAAATAAGTTACGAATCTCCTATCTTCTTACGCGCCCTGTATAATTAGAATTTTATAATAAAATACCAGAAAAATTATTTAACCTCTTACTCTCAAGTTGTCAGATTAATGTCAAATTATTTTAAAATAATGAACTACTCAAATCAAAAAAAAAAAATCACTATTATAAAATGGTTTTATCAGGGAAATAGTTATCGAAGAGTAGCGGACATGTTTGCAGCCTATTTTCCCAATAGGCCAATACCAAGTAAATTGACAATAGAACGGACGATAAAAAAATTTGAAACTACAGGCACAGTAATCAATAATTGCAAATGTGAAGAAAATCGACGTGAAAATCAGAGACAAATTGTACAAAAGAGAGGGATTTAGACGTGATACTTTGTGTAGAGGAGGCCGAAGGAAACATAAGCACGAGACAACTGGAGGACATTACTGGACAAGACCACACCACAATATCTCGAATTTTAAAAGATGTAAATACCACGCTTACAAGTACGAAAGACACCAAGAATTAAGAGACGGAGACGAAATACGACGACAGGAATTTTGCTTTGAGATGATAGAGAGGACAAACACTGACAGAGGTTTTTTACAAAATATTTGCTTTACTGTCGAATGCACTTTTACATTGAACAACGAACCCAACATTCAAAGTTGCCGGTACTGGAGTAACGAAAACCAAAATCGATTTGTTAAGACAAGGACTCAATATCCACAAAAAATTAATTTTTTGGCGGAAATTTTCGGCCACTATATCCTTGGACCATTTTTCCTTGACCGAAATTTAAATGCGGAGTTCTTTCTGGAACTTTTAGAGGAACAAATTTTTCCTGCTTTGAACAACCTTGCTCGTGAAAATCAAGAGATTTGGTATCAAATGGATGGCTGCCCAGCATACAGTACCAGAGCTGTGCGCGAATACTTGAACAACGCATTTAATAACGACATCATAGGCCCGAACCACGCAATATCTTGGCCAGCCAGGTCTCCGGATCTTTCGCCAAACGATTTTTTTCTATGGGAACATTTAAAAACTAAGCTTTATACCAATAAAAAATATGAAAATTTAGACCAGCTAAGGAATGCTATTTCCGCTGAATGTGCCAGAATATCGATGTACCAACTAGCCAACGTAAGAAATGAGTTTTATAATCGTTTGGGTTATTGTCTGGCAGTTAATGGAGGAATATTTGAGCATTTGATTAAATCCTGATATTTTCGTCATAAATTTATTTCTAAATGTAAACAAATTTGTTTTATTGTCTTGCGTAACTGTGAGTGCATGTGTTGGAATTAGCTGTAAACTAAAATGAAATGCGAGGATTCTTTTTGAAATTCCCGTATAAAATTGTTCAGTTTTGGTAATGACATTATAAATTAATGATTAAATCGATATGGTGTTTTTATTATTGATTTCTAGAGTACAGGGTGCATAATGAGATACTACGCTGCAGAAGTATTTAAGCAGTTTGCTCTTTACTGGTTGGTTGAAAAATGCTCAAATTTTTATTTTGGGTGGAACTTATTGTGCTCTTCAATAAATCATAATAGCATTTTTTTCTAAAATAATTGGGGAGACAATATTTGACTACTTCAAAATTTACATGGGATTCCCTATGTCCCGCTCGGCGGAGCAGTTTTTAAAAAAATATATATATATATATATATATATATATATATATATATATATATATATATATATATATATATATATATATATATTATATATATATATATATATATATATATATATATATATATATATATATATATATATATATATATATATATATATATATATATATATATATATATATATATATATATATATATATATATATATATATATATATATATATATACAAACTAGTAAATTAATTGAGGATGCGGCAAATGAAAAAATACTCTTTGAAATTTTTTCCAAGCTTTCGGAAATATTTATTCCCATCATTAGGGTCACTAAAACAATATCATCTGTTATCTACAGGTAAGGTATTATAATAATACTACTTACAACTTAGTTAAGGTTGAACATACTGATGGTGTTTAAATACAAAATTAACAAATGAGACATGAAAAATAATTATTACAGTGGATAAATTAAAGGTAGATCAATTTAAAACACATGAGATGGTTCGACAAACAACCGATTTAAAATAAAATTTTAAAGAAGGCCATTAGGTCCTGCTACCAATGACCCGACAAGTGAAACTTGACAGTTCAAAATTAGAATCTAAGGTTTGGAGTAGTAAACAAAAATATGGCTAACCGGACCTTTATTAAATTGATAGTGTAGTCAGATTAGTGTTAGTCTGAACTTGTAATAATTTAATTTTGGTTATGTGTAAGCTGTTTGTCTAAAAACAATAAATAAAAATAAATTTCGCTTAAATTATTATTGTCTGTTCTTTTGTTCATGGAATTAGGTTCCTGTGTAATAAAAATCATCTCCAGAAAAAGCCTCTTATGGTAGTTATGTTTGGTGGCTAAGATCTTAACTGCAATATAATTCATTATGATTGTATTTGTTAACATGTTCAGCCAAAGCACAACGTTCAGGGTGCAATCTACAGTCACTCCTATGTGAGGTGATCCTGCTTGAAATTGGTCTCCGTGTTTGACCTATGTATATGCTATCGCATTCTTTGCAGGGGGTAGACAACATCTGATAGTGTAAATAGATCTTAATGTTAGCATGCCTTATTAACAATTTTAAGATCATTCAAGATTCTAGCCAGTTTAGGTGTGACATCCCTAATATAGGGCAAAGAAGTAAAAAGTATGTTACTTATTAGTGGTTGTGGATCATTATTAGCACTCTGAACAGGGGCATCCCTCTGGATTGGTGGTTGAGTTAAAGTATCAGATGATACGATTGGTGTTTGTTGATTAGCCACCATTACTGGGTCGGGCTCGTCAGGAATGGACGATGTGTTGTACAACAGATTTTTCCAACAGAGGTTTGGGATGAGAATTATCGAGGAAAAGTTCAAATAAAATATTTAGGTTCTTTCTATGGAAGGACCGGTCCGAAATTTTTAAGACTCTGTTTTTAATTTGTTTATTTGTTTAGTTAACTTGGTTAAATTGTGTTTATTTAATAAATAAATACCATTTTCCTCTATATAATAAAAAAACAAAACGACATATTATGCTACTTTTAAATTAAACACTGTTTATTGTTTCAGTAACAAATGATTGGTGGAATGACTTATGGCTTCAGGAAGGTTTTGCTACCTTTATGTCGTATAAACTAATGTCAATAGAAGATAAATCCACGGTAGTAAGTCTTTTGTAATATATGTACTTTCTTAATATTTCCTAATTAATAAAATTTAGTTCCTTATTTACAAAAAAATGATAACGCCACATTTTCCCTTTTTATAATGATAACAATTTTAGTAACAAAGACTAAGTCAATTTAACAAATTTTTATTTTTCTGCGTCAGTATTTTAGTTTGGACAAACTAAGTTTATTAGTTATTTTTACCTTTGGTACTTATGTGACCTATCAAAAATCACAGTTACTGTAAACACATATATGATAAGGAGAATCTACTTGAAATTAAATATTTTTAGTAAATCCAATTAAAGAACAAAAATCCTTACTAACTTTTTAGTATTATATAACGGCTAAGGAAACGTTTATGAGAATGTCTTATAAAATAGTTTTTGTTGTATAAGCGTTTATACAATGTTCTTACCTTTAAAATATTTACGCTGACTTAGTTAATTCGTTTGCAGCTTTAAAGGATGTGATACAGTGGTATTGTGAACGTTTACGTAGCTTCAATTAAATAAATTTGACACTCCTAAATAACAATTTTTCAAGACTTTTAAAAATTTATTGGGAAAGTAATTATAAAGAGTCTTTTAAAAGAGCACCAAAACAGGGTTTTTGTTGTTTTATTTTATTACCAACAAAAGCAGAAATAAAATAGAAACATTTTAAAAATATTGCACTGAAAAACAGCTTTGAAACAAATAGCAAAGAGCTATTTTAGATGCATCATGCATGGTTATTAAGATTTATAGACAACAATAACTTTTAAACTTAGGTTTATAGGCTGATCCTAAGTTTAAGAAACCAGGACAAATTTACTGTGAAATAGGGATAGTTATTGGGGAAAATTTTCAGGCACCTTGCAAAAAATAAACGTGTATTTTTCCCACTTTTTTAATTTTATTGTTCCTTTTCCTAAAAAGTATTCGTGTTTGGCTTAATGGAATTAGTACAGGATGGCTTAACGAAAACGGGTGAAGGTCGAGATAAACGCTAGGACTCAGCTTTTTATTCGAGGAATAAACTTTTTAGTCATATGCAGCAACCACTAACCGCAACCCTTTGACCAGGGCGAACTCCACTCCTTAAATCTTAAATAGAAATGGGCGTCAAGTTATACCTTGTTTGAAAGCTCTTTTGATTCTCTTTTTGTGTATACCTACATTAAGCCGTTTTACTTTCGTTGATTTTGAAATACAGTGTGTCTCAAGAGAAGCAAAATATCCATTTTTTTTGTGCTTAAAATGTTTTCAAATAACAATGATCGGACCCATGTACTTTTATTTCGGATGAAAACATGAAACCTAACTGCAACGCCTTGATAAGGGTGCATTCTTACCCTTCAAAAAGGAAAGGAAAGCCAAGTAGTACCTCATTTTAAAGGTCTTTTTTGTCTTTATGAACCTATCTTTATTAACGCATTTGCTGCAGCGACTTTCGACATACAGAATGTCTAAGCAAAAATAAAAGTGGTGTTCTTGTTTTTTTTTATTTAATAAATTGTCCTTTAAATACCTGCCTTAAACAGGATAAATATTTTATAAATTTACTAGAACCACCCTATATATTGAAAACAGTTGCACCAAATAAGCTAAAGTATGTCCGTGAGAATAAATAAAAGACCTTTAAAACGAGGTGTTACTTGGTCTGCTTTTTTTCTTAGAGTTAAGGGGTGGAACGCACTCTTGCGTTGTAGTTAGGGAACACGCCTTAGTGTTAGTTTAAAAAAAAAGGTATATGGGTCCAACCGTTTTTCTCAAAAAAGATGAAAGTACTTGAAACTTTTTTAAACAATGGCTGACAGTGAACAAGTTATTGACAAACCGGATAATACAAATTGTAAGAAAATCGTAAAAGTGGCTGCTAAATGTGACAACTGTAGATGTATTTACCACCCTGCTTCTGCTGTACGCACAAAAAGGGGTAAAAGTTATCCCCGCAATAAATAATATAATTTGTCCTAGTTGTGTTTCTGAAGATCCTGAATCACTGGATTTTTTGAAGGCCGTTAATAAGGTATTGTCGACACTGGTTCTTGATTAACAAGACAAGAATCAGATTTTAGTGGAAAATTTAGGTTTATTACAAGAAAAAATCGCGTTTTTGGACATTAGAATAAAAACAATTTAAAACAAGGGTGATGTTTTTAGTTCGGGTAGTAGCAATTTACCACAGCGCCAGAATCCGATAGACGTAACAACCAATGAAGAAGAGGGCGCGAAATTCAAAGTAGTAAAACTTTACCACCAGCATCGACAGGCAACCAAACCTACGCAGGTACAGTTGACACAACTCCAACGGTTTCTGATAAAGGTAAACAAAAACATAACCAAAAAATCGTTACCGTCCAACAAGTATCAAATGCAATAACGTCTCGGTACACTTCTCTTGATAAAAATGGCCCCAAAGATAGTGAGTTATCCTCATTTTCTACACCTAATGACCAGAATAATCCAACAGACGGCTTTGTAACAGTTCAGCATCGCAAGAGACGGGGACAAACAGTCTCCATAAGAGTTGCAAATGATCCATCGGGAGGATTTATTGGGATTCCCAGAAAAATGTGGCTGTACATGGGCAAAGTTGCGGAAACAGCTTTATCAGATATGATAGTTGAATGGATTAAAAGCAAAGGACATCTATCTATTGATGATTTCTCCGTTGAAGAATTACAAACAAAAGGTAGATCCAAAGCATTTAAGATTGGAATTTTGCAGAGATATTATGATATTTATATCTAGTACCTCTTTTCGCCTACTATTTACAAAAGTGGGTTTATTGCCTACATTTCATATGTCTAAGCTGTTTGCCATAATGAATTGTAATAAAAATTTACCTCGTGTGTTTATGTCCGTGCTTCCCCAGGTGATGTGGTGTGCGTTTGCATCGCATCCTAGGATGATCGTCCGTCGCGATCCATTTCATTTACAGCTTATTGCCAGGTCTTCCATCTCCTTGGTTGGTGGTAGGTCAGAGACATCATAGGGTAGATATGCCGATCCGAAAATTAATTTCTTTGGCATGGCCCTATCTCCTGATCTAATTTTAACAGCTACCAAGTCTCTGAAACAAAAATCAGTTAGTGGTAGTATCCTTATGTCTTTTTTGACTATTATGCAAGTTCTGGGGACATCGGATGTTCTTCTGATTATTAGTTCTCCACCCACGTCCCCTAAACCTCTTACCTTTCCTCCGTAGACCCAGGGTTCTTGTATGAGGGCCACGTCGAAAATCCTCATAGCGTTTGCAAGGACTGCTGTTGCTGCCTTGCTATGCTGCAGGGTGGCTTGCAGCACCCTGATTTTCCGTCCTGACATCCCAGCGGCCTATGGAGTGGAATGTGCTTCGCTATCGTGATCCGTCATGACCTCCACGACAGTGATGTCGTGGTCCGTCACGACCTCCATGATAGAGGTTTTTGTTGGAAGAGGACCCTGAATCCCTCTTCTACTTTCTCCTTAAGTTTTTATTTTTATCTTCTTGGTCGTCCATAAGGATCCCACAAGTAATGCGGAAGATGTGGTCAGCGCCTGCGGTGCCCCTGCACAGGCATAAGGCTATTTACTCTGGGAGGTCGCCCTGTATCCCAGAGGCTCCGTTCACGACACCTTTTGACCCCGGTGCCATCCATCTTTCGGTACGGATTGCATAACGCCACTGGATTGGGGTTTGGATCCTTCTTAGTCTGGTCCCTCCTCTTAGACCTTCCCGCATGGGTAGCCCAATCGGTCTTGCTCTAAAAGTCATTGGAACACGCAACCCGCTCACCCGGCTGTTGCCTTCATGAAGGTGAGGATCCTTCGAGCATATTAAAATTGACAATACCAATTTAAAAAACCTTTATTTAATAGCTCCATTAAAAGCAAAATTATTATTGCCAC
The DNA here is from genome assembly GCA_019359885.1 of Listronotus oregonensis. NCBI lineage: Eukaryota > Metazoa > Arthropoda > Insecta > Coleoptera > Curculionidae > Listronotus > Listronotus oregonensis. Next base: position 67,524 of record JAHBCN010003372.1, on the reverse strand, counting down.
AATGGCTAAGAAACTGCTATAATACAATTTTATTTTATAAGCTAATATGCTGTAAAATAAAAGCCGAATAAATGTTTATGAAACTAAGCTATAAATGAGGGTGTAAAATATTTTATCAGATTACGTTAAGAATATTATCATTATTTTCTAATATACATATTGTGCCTTGCACCATAAAATGCTCGTCACTAGAACCCTTTACGCTGCATAAACTCAGTAATATAATAGTCCTGCCTAATTCATAATTAATAAAGCGTGAATATTTGTTGGATTATAATTAAAAATTACCAAAAGCAAAACAGCAAGACAAAACACTTCTTGAGTTTTTGGTTTTAAAATTATAATTTTTAAAAAATGGTAAAATTGTAAATTTATAAACGTGGACAATCGACATTAAATTAAGAACTTGCATTAAACTAATCAATTAATAGTCCACAATACAGCCCCCCTGGCAAGTTGATTACCACATACTTTATAATTCGTGAGGAACTTCGTTTCGACGAGTCTACCACACTTTTCCTCTGCAACTTTTCTCGATTCCTCCGCTTTTCCGCTCGAAAAAGGCCTATATTATGGCGATTTCCCAAGGTTCTGAAAAGTCACGACCACAACTTTTTTTTTAGCGTTACTGGAAATTTTGTTAAAAATGTGAATTTAAACTGATCCGACAAAAATTTGTCCGACTTTTTCATGTCTTCCGCTCGAAACATGCCCAAATGACAGGGTATTAAAAACCGATCACCACATAGGTATTTTTTGGTAAAATTGATTGTAAATGATTTATAAAATAATATCCTATGGTTGTCCGACAAATTTCAAGCCGCATTTTTTCAGTCCGACAGCTGGAAATTGGAATTTTGACAGGATATATATATATCTATATATATATATATATATATATATATATATATATATATATATATATATATATATATATATATATATATATATATATATATTTATATTTATATTTATATTTATCTATACATATTAAAACGAATTCGGCCTTCTCAGCTAACGATAACTGTCTTGGAGGAGGCATTTGAAATCAAATAAACTTAATAAGCGAAGAATAATTATTCAAGAAAGAAAAATTATAGTCACCAAACTGTTATAATGATTACTTTTAACCCTCATTTGTTTTTTTATGGGTATCCGCGATAATTTTAGTAGGTTTTTTAATGATGTCTTTTAATTTGTACAGTTTTTTAATAAATATATAAAATAAAAATTTTGCAGTTTAAAAGAGCGTTTTTTAATATGCATTTTATCATTACTAATGTTTTACAAAACTTTTGAGAACCTGATTTCCAATAAAAAGGTGTTAAAATAGGATCCGTGTTTTAATACGAGGTGTTACGGAACACTGCAAAAATTATGTTTATGTAGTTTTTATTATTTTTAAAGGTAAAATGAGGCGGGAACTTTAAAAATATTATAAGAGGAAATTGTTTAAATATTTTAAATTTTGTATATTAAATTTCATTAGGGGCCATCCATAAATAACGTCGGACGAATTTCATGATTTTTTGACCCCCACCCCGCCCCTGTCACAACACGTCACATTTGTGAAACCCTCTCCCCCCTAGTGCGACGTCACATGTTTTGAAATTTTACGTCTAAAAATAATCAAAACAGTTCTACACCGGACCAAAAGTTCATTGGAGATGGTGCTGGTTATCTTTTACCCTTCATACTCACGGGTAACGGCCGCGCGGAATGGCAGAACAGCAGGCGTGAGCTCACCAACGAATAAAACCTACTTAAACCTTATAAGTATAGGGAAAGAGTAAGAGAAATATATATTTTTACACGTGATGTCACAAAGCTGATAACCCTCCCATACTCCTTATCACACAATGTCACAATCTTCTACACCCCCCCCCCCTTAAAATGTGAAGTAATTTAACGGATGGCCCCTTACAACGTATTTAATGATTTTTTAATAATATGCGGACACTAAATTGTCGGACAGGTGTATCACTATTTTCTACAATAAATTTAAAAGAAAAAAAGTGAAAATTAGGTTTGTGGTCAACGATTTTTTATACCCGTCAAAAAGCTGTCGGACTGAAAAAATGCGGCTTGAAATTTGTTGGACAACCATAGGATATTATTTTATAATTCATTTACAGTCAATTTTACCAAAAATTACCTATGTTGTGATCGGTTTTTAATACCCTGTCATTTGGGCATGTTTCAAGCGGTAGACATGAAAAAGTCGGACAAATTTTTGTGGGATAAGTTTTAATTCACATTTTTAACAAAATTACTTAAGCTAAAAAAAAAGTTGTTCGTGACTTCTCAGAACCTTGAGAAATCGCCATAATATAGGGCTTTTTCGAGCGGAAAAGCGGAGGAATCGAGAAAAGTCGCAGAGGAAAAGTGTGGTAGACTCGTCGAAACGAAGTTCCTCATGTGGTAATCAACTTGCCAGGGGGGCTGTACTGTGGACTATAAGGTTAATGCTTAAATTTTGGCTTTTAATCGAGTAAAAATATATTTCTTTAAAATTAAAATTATGATATAAAATATTTTTGTGTCCATGTTAATTATTATTTTTTAATATGCTGTTTCAGCGCCCATCTCTGATTGATATGATAGAACTGTTTGAAATTGAACAGAAATTTGGAACTCTACCACTCGTTTGTTATTTAAATGACACTGAATCAATTGAAAGACGATTTGATACAGTAGTTTATTCAAAGGTAAGTTGGAAATCCCAAAAGGCCAAAATATACTTTATAATAATGTTAACCAATTTTAATTTTTTGTAATAAAAAAAAAATAAAAAATAGTACATTAAAAAGGAAATTCAGTATCAAAAAAATGATTAGAACTTAAAGATATAATTTGAAAAAAATAAATAAATTTTGACATATTTATGACTAATTTTTTTTATTGCGTTAAAAAGAAATGAAATATTTATAACGATTATTTTAAAGAATATTTTAACACAACCTAAATTTAAAAAAAAACTTTTAGAAAGTATCCACTTTTTAATATTTCTATCAGTAAAGAAGTTATTTAAATTTTTTTCTTTTATTTTATTTTTTAAACCTAACCGCTATCATACTGTTCCGTGACACCCCGTATAAAAACACTGATCCTGGTTTTACACCTTTTTATTAGATATCAGGTTTACAAACGTTTCTATGGTAACACTTCAACGTAACGTAATAATGACAACTGTTTAACCTTTAACTGTCTGTCAACTTCTTATCTCGTCGGAAGACAAAACAAAACTGGCCCGTGCGAACTTCCTTCGCGCTTTATATAGTAATGTGAAAAGGAATGGATAAGTCTGGAAAAGTCTAGAAATAGCTGAAAGAATTCTTTTACTACAGGATGCAAGAAAAGTGTTAAATAGATGTCTCCAGCGCCCTCAGGATAATCCGCAATGACCGTCGAAAAAGGGAAAAACTAAGGTAACCTATTTTTAATAAATTATTAACCTAAATAAAATAATTCTAACCTTTTAGAAATCTATTAACTAAACAGATATTTTTAAAGTCTGTAACATTGCCCCCTCCCAAGTTTTGATCGTCTCAATCAAGTATCTTCTCGATCTTGATAGCGGCACAGCCGTTCCAGATGTACAACTTTCATCTTTGCCTGTGGGCTCTTCTGAATTTGGTACACCAGATCATTAAGCCGGTTCACTACTTTATATGGTCCTTCCCATGACTTCTGCAGTTCGCCCCTTGGTTCTTTTTGGATTATATAACCAAACTTTTTCACCGACATTAGATCCCTGATGATTAGCTTTTAAGTCATAGCGTGACTTCATACGGTCACTTTCTTTTTGTAGCTTATTGCGAACCCCTTCGTGTATTTCTTGCAGCTGTTAACTGAGTTGACTTACATAATCTTCTGCTGTTTTTTCATTGGTAGAAGTTCGTCCAGTAAGTAAGTCAACTGGAAGGCATAAATGACTTTTGCAGGTGACGTTCCAATTGTTTCGTGAACTGCGGAGCAATAGGCTAGTAAAAACGGCTGTATACAGTTACTTTGTTGTTCATTTACTTTAATTTTCAGGTAGTCAAGAGTTCTGTTAAATCTTTCGACCATTTCATCTGACTGGGGATGAAGGGGTGTGGTTCTGGTTTTATGGATTCCCAGGAGATTACAGAGGTTCTTAAATAGATCGGATTCAAAGTTTCTACCTTGATCAGTATGTATTTCTCTTGGTACTCCATATCGACAAATCCATTGTTGAAATAGCACGTCGGCAATAGTGGTAGCTTCTTGATTTGGTATTGCGTAGACTTCCGGCAATTTGCTGAAGTAATCCATCGCTACCAAAATATAACGATTCCCAGATTTACTTATTGGAAATGGTCCTGCTATGTCTATGGCAATTCTTTCAAAAGGTGCTCCTACTCTTGATATGGATTCGTGTCCATTGCTGGAGGCACAGTCCTTACACATTCTGCACCAGTCTTTAACATCGGCACGACTTCCCAGCCAGTAAAACCTTTCTCGAACTTTTTCAAGAGTCTTCATAACTCCGAAATGGCCACCGCCTATACCATTGTGCAAGGCTTGCAATACTTCTGGAATCCTTTTGGTGGGTAGTATTGTTTAATAGGTATAGCTTTTGCCGTCAGAACTTTCAAAGACTCTTTTCAATAGACCATCTTTCATTAGCAAAGAGTCCCATAAGGCCCAGTCCCCTTTATGTCTCGGAGACTTTAAAGCTATTTTCTGATATGGGGGTCGTTCTAAATTTTCTGTCTTAAGTTTCAGAATATCTCAGATCATTGTAACCATCGTGCTATCTGACCTTCGGGATTCTTGAACTAAAGCAACCATTTAAGTGATGCATGGTCAGTCCTCAGGTGAAATTTCTGGCCATAAAGGTACTTATGAAATTGTTCTAAGGATTTGACAATATCTAGAAGTTCTTTTCTAGTCACACAATAATTTCGTTTAAGTTTTGAAATAACTTTGCTGAAATACGTTATCACTTTTTCTTGGCCATCTTGTATCTGTGACAAAATTCCACCAATAGAAGTATTGCTTGCATCAGTGTCCACAATAAATGTTTGATTGGGTTGTGGATATGACAACACTGGAGGACTGCAAAGGGCTTTCTTCAGTTGTATAAAGGCTGCTTCACAATCTTCGGTCCATTCATAGTTTTTGTTGTTCTCGGTAAGTCGATGTAATGGTCTCGCAATGTCAGCAAATCCATGTATAAATCTTCGATAGTAAGTGCACAATCCCAGGAAACTTCTAATTTCATGCTTGTTTTTCGGTGTAGGTCAATTTTGGATAGCATCTGTCTTCTCTGGATTGGTTTTTACTCCTTCTTCAGTAATTATGTGTCCCAGGTACTTCTTTCTGCAAAAGGTGACATTTCTTTGGACTAAGTTTGAGTTGGGCAGATCTTAGCTTCTGAAAAACTTTTTCAACATTTCTCAGGTGGTCTTCAAATATTTTCCCAAGAATAATAATGTCATCTAGGTATACCAAGCATGTTTTCCAAGTTAGTTCACCTAATGTTAACTCCATCAATCGTTCAAAAGTAGCAGGGGCATTGCACAGACCAAATGGCATAACATTAAACTGCCACAGTCCGGTTCCGGCCGAGAAGGCAGACTTTTCCTTATCTTCAGGATGAAGCTCTACTTGCCAATAGCCACTTTTCAGGTCTAAAGTCGAAAACCATTTTGATCCTGTCAGTGTGTCTAATGTATCGTCTATTCTGGGTAATGGAAAACTGTCCTTCTTTGTGACGTCATTAAGTCTTCTAAAGTCAACACAAAATCTGGTAGAACCATCTTTCTTTTTAACCAGTACTACTGGGGATGACCATGGACTCTGGAATGGTTCTATAATGCCTTGGTTTTGCATGTCCCCAATTAACTTTTCAACTACGTCTCTTTTAGCCAAAGGAATTCGTCGCGGTGGTTGCCTTATCGGCGCTGCATCACCAGTATTTATTCGATGTTGAACTATGTAGGTTTTTCCCAAATCCTTTTCAGAGAGCGAGAAAACGTCTTGATTTATTCTCAAAAGGTCTTCCAGCTTAGTAACCTGCACTGGATTTAACAGGGCTTTTGCTGAAATCACCAGGTCTTGCAGGGCAGCAGGTAGTTTACGTGAGACAACTTCCACAGGTTTAGCAAATGTATGAGTAACTATCATATTAGCAGGTTGATAGGTACCAATTTTGTCACCCTCTTTGACTAGTTGAGCCTAATCCCTTAGGTTCATCATTCTGACAAATACCGAATTTCTTTTGTTTTGCGTCAGAGTTTTTGCGGGAAGAATTCCTTTAGCGTATAGTGGACTATTTTCAATTGGTTCGACTAATAGGATTTCTTCCGAGTCTTCACACCTTGCTTGGATAATGGCCTCTGAATTTGGTGGTAGTATGACATCTTCTGTAAGTACCACTTCTCGAATTGTTGCTTAATTTTTTCGTGGGAGTCTCATTACAATCTCTTCATTATTAGTTCGCAGTATTCGTTGTGGAAGGTCAAGTACAAACTTCTGATGTTCCATAATGTCAAGGCCAAGAATAAGTTCGTGTCAGCAACAAACACAACGTGTATAAAGGTTGTCGTCCCCAAGGTTATTCTGGCTTCATGTATTCCTTTAATTGGTATGACTTCTTCATTAGCAGATTCCAAAATGCAATTTTTCTCTGGACGGAATATTTTGCAGTGAGCGACGATGTTCGGCCTTACGATAGTATGTGTAGAACCAGTATCTAGTACCATCTCACATTCCCGTACATTTCCAGGTACTACTAAGCTGGAACCGTTATTTTGCAGCCGGGATACTCTAATTATTGTTGTTGGTGGGGCTTGGTAGCACCTGCCAGCTTTCGCCCCTTGAAGCTGGCGATTGGGAGTTTTCCGGACTACTTGAGCTGGTACAATTTCTTTGGACATGCCCCTCTTTGCGACATTTCTAGCAAAGGATGTCGTTTCTTCGTCGGAAGGTCATAGGGTTGTCTCTGTTTGTTTGATTTTTACGTACAATTTCTTGTAACTCTTTTATTACTTTTGTCAAATCGTTGTTAGAATTGCCTTCTTCTGGTACAAAGTTCATCCTTCGAAGTCTTACCTGACTTTTGGATGTTTGCTTAGCCGTTTCAAATTGAAGTGCATAGGCAAGAGCTTCGGAAATTTTCTTAAGCATAGCCATTCTTAAAGCTTGGTTCATATCCAGATCAGGCAGTCCTTCAATGAAACTGCCTACTGCCAATTCCTGTTTTATTTCCTCCGGGTAGGATGGATATGTTAGATTAATTAGACGTACAATATCAGCTTTGTATTCCTAAAAACTTTCGTTGTATTTTTGTCTTCTTCCTTGCAGCTGTGCCTTATAAACCTCTTGTAAGTGAGTTTCGTCATATCTTGTTTCTAGGAACATTATAATGGATTCGTAGTCACATTGCTTCTCCTCGGTAATGTTTCTTAAAACCTCCATAGCCTCACCTCGAAGAGCAAGTACTAGGGCACGTGCCTTCTCCTGTAAACTCCATTTGTTACCGTTGGCAGCAGCTTCAAATTGTCGAAGATAGGTACTTTAGGGTACCTGGCCATCAAAAGTTGGTGGTTTCATAACAGTAATTGCGGTACCACATTCTGACACGACACCTCCAGTAGCCATATTTTTAATTTGTCGCTGCAATTGTTGTACTTCTTGTTGTATTTGACCTTGTTGTATTGCTTGACTTTCAACTAACTGTACGGTGTGCTGTATTTCTTCTATTTCTTCTTTATCATCCTCTTTAAAAATTTTTACTCGAGCAACATTTGTTTTCTCATCTCATCTTAGCTTTGATAAAATTCTCCTTTTAGATTTTCTCGGATCTTTACCATTTTTTCATTAGGCTCTCGTTTCATTTCTTCTTGACTTTTATTAATACCTTTCTGGATTGTCTCTATCTGTTGTCTCGTTTCTGCTTGACTAATGTTAATTCTACGCTTCATTTCTTTTATTAAATCTTCTTTCATGGATTCTTGGTTGGTCTTCATTTCTTCTTGACTTCTTTTCACTTCTTCTTGACTTCTCTTTATTTCTTCTTTTAGGTCTTCTGTCATAGAATCTTGGCTGGTCTTCATTTCTTTTTTTTGGCTGGTTATTGGCTGGCCATCATTTGCTTTATTAGTGCAGTTAATTCTTCCATGGCTGCTGCTTGCTCTCTGGTCCCAACAGGCATTCAAATATTCTTAATCACTTTTGCTTCTTGCAGGTCCTCGTTCCGCTTCTGACAGCAAATGTTCCGTGACACCCCGTATAAAAAGACGGATCCTGGTTTTACACCTTTTTATTGGATATCAGGTTTACAAACGTTTCTATGGTAACACTTCAACGTAACGTAATAATGACAACTGTTTAACCTTTAACTGTCTGTCAACTTCTTATCTCGTCGGAAGACAAAACTAAACTAGCCAGTGCGCACTTCCTTCGCGCTTTATATAGTAATGTGGAAAATAATGGAAAAGTCTAGAATTAGCTGGAAAAATTCTTTTAATACAGGATGCAAGAAAAGTGTTAAATAGATGTCTCCAGCGCCCTCAGGATAATCCGCAATGACCGTCGAAAAAGGGAAAAACTAAGGTAACCTATTTTTAATAAATTATTAACCTAAATAAAATAATTCTAACCTTTTACAATTCTATTAACTAAACAGATATTTTTAAAGTCTGTAACAATACATAATATAAAACGCTTTCTAATTTTAAAATGCTTGTTAAAATTATTGGTAATTGTCTCGAAAGTTGCCTCTTCTCAGATTTTGGTAATTATTGCATATACGGTTTTCTTCTATTTTTGGATTATATGGTAAAATTTTTATATAGTCATATTCCAGTGTCCTTAGGGATTGCAAATATACTACCGGAGAAGAGAAATTATGTGTTGTAGTATTTTTTATTTTAATTTGAAAATTTAAAATTACCATTGATTTTCTCCATATAATGCGAAAACTCCCCATTATGACAAGGAACGTCACGTGCAGTGTTGCCAAATCGGGGTCTTTTCGAATACGTTCCCGCATTTTCACGTCTGAAATATAATTGGGAAAAATAAAAAGCCGCTTTAACTAACCGGAATTAACCATGACCAACTGTTTAGAAAAAATTCAAGGCCCCTAGTCGGTCATGGTTAGTTTTGGTAAGCAAAGCAGCTTTATTTATCCCAATTATATTTCAACAGAACAGAATATCAATATTTGATGGCCGAAAATTATTAAGTCCGGCAACACTGTTGATACTTATTTTGATTTTGACAATGTAGAAATAATGTGTTATCAGATATTAGATTTATTTCTAACCTATATTTTTTTTTATTTAAATTAAAAGTTGTTTTTCCCGATTTTCTGCGTATTTTGTCCATAGATTTCTGTTTCTGTGTGTTATGTTTAACTAAATAATTATCAATTTATACGTTTTTACTCCGCCCAGCACTCAAATTCACTCCAAGATCCAGTAAGTTTATTTGGTTGAAAAAACAAAAATTAAACACAATTGGTCTTCTCCGGTAATATATTTGCTATCCCAAAGGATACTTAAATGTAATTTTATTAAAAAAATTTCATAAAATCCAAAAATAGCAGAAAACCGTATATGCAATTGTTACCCAGATTTTGACCAAATTTGGTATACGGGGGTTTTTTGGGGCGCTGATTACGAATCTGAAGAAATATTTTTTTCGGCAACGTTTCGTTTTCGAGATATTCATCATCAAAGTTGAAAATCAAACTAACCTTATTTACACTATTCCTCCTTCTTTTTGCACAGAATTCTTGATTTTTACACTAAATTGGCGCATAATATTTTAAAAACACCTTTTAAAAACTTGTTTTTATATCTATTTTACACCTTTTTTCCATTTAATTGCAAACCTCCACTTTCACACGTCGGATCGTGGCTGCAACCATGTATACACTAGAGAATCATGGCCGCCCCGCTTAAAAGTGAAGCTTCGCAATTTAATGGAAAAAAGGTGTAAAATAAATAAAAATATAAAGTTTTAAAGGGTGTATATAAAATATGTGTGCCCTATATAAAAATCAAGAATTGTCTTCAAAGAAGGGAATATATGAAAATAAGGTTAGTTTGATTTTCAAATTGATGATGAATATCTCGGAAACAAGCGTGGAAAAAATATTTTTAGTTTCAATCAGCGCCCCAAACCTAATACGAATTTGTCAAACGGAGAACACTTTCGAGACAATTACCAAATTATTTATTCTTTTTGATATATTTTTACCTATTTCTGCCAACAAATATATTTTATTTAAATTAATATTTATCTCTAATGGTTATTATATTAACATATGCTTTAATTGTATTAAAACTCAATAAATAGTTGATGCAATACTTTTAAAAATTAATGTCTTTTAGTGGATAAGTCAATTTATGATAGAGTATAAATATTTTTAAATTTTCTAGATGTCTTTTAGGGAGCATTTCTATTAACATCGTTGGAGGCTGTCGTTGGAAACCAAACATTTCAAGATGCACTGCAAATATTTCTAAAGACGTTTGCTTATGGGACAGCTACTACAAATAATTTAATATCGACATTTGAAAGCCGCATTCCAAATATTAATATAAGATCGTTTCTGGAAACCTATATTTATCAGACCGGCTTTCCCATAGTAAATGTTGATGACAGCAGTGGCAATTACGTTCTAACACAGATTCCAGATAATGAATTGCGGTAAGCAGCGTTTGTGATTAATTAAAAATAATGACAATAGAATACTGAATCAATTTGCGTTACAAAACGTCAATAAAATTAAAAAAAAAAACATATCTACACATTTAGTAGAGATGGCTATCAATAAAAAAATTAAAACTTTTATTTAAAACGCAATATTAGGCATTATAAGACCCTCTAAGTAAGTCCTTAAAAAAGTGACTACTGAATATTGTCTTTGTGATTTGAATAATACATTAAAATATAGGTCTCATCGGTTTTGATATTGTTTAAAATTATTAACCTTAGTTAAAAATAATAAAATTATAATATAACATTTTAATATTTTTAATCCTCTAGAACCCTTCTATTTAATATCCATATCATGAATAATCAGAACTAACCAAAATAAATTCTGTCATCTTGGGTAATCGGCCATATTGGATTTAAAGTGATTCTTCTTAGCAAATCGTTTAATTTAATACCTATATCATGAGAGTGCATAAAAAATAACCAGTCCGTCATCTTGGGCAGTCGGCCATATTGTATTTGAAGTGACGTTATTTTTTTTTGTATTTTTCACAGCAAACTTTTTCATTTAATACCCACATTATGAGAACGCATAAAAAATAACTAGTCAGCCATCTTGGGCGGTCCGCCATATTGAATGTAGAATGATGTCTCTTAGCTAAGCAGGCATTGTCATTCAAAGTAAACGCGTGTGGAAAATTTTTGGCCAAAGGCTTGAGGCCATAAAGTTCAATTGCAAGATTTGACCCGAACAAATATACAACATAGTTCATACAAACATTGCAAGTTAAATAAAAGCATGTAAAAACTTATTTTACAGTATCAAATTTAAATCTCCATTTATATTGTTTGTTTTTTATTATCGTATATTAAATTATAAATAGCAAGACTAGTAATAAAATAGGGACACTTTAAATTCCTTTTTCTACAAAAGTGTTAAAAATTCCATTTTTAACACTATCTAGATGCCTTAAAAATGTTCCTTTAAAGCACTAGTGCCTTAAAGTAACATTTTAAAGCGCTAGTGTTAAAAGTGAAATGTCAACTTTCAAAAGGTAACGTCAACGTTTATTTATTTAATAATATTTATATTAATTGTACAGTTCAAACAATTTGAAAAACAAATTCCTTCCACAGTTCTAGCATTCTCCGTAGTTGAGGTAGATTGAACAGAAAAAAACACATTTTCAGTCGACGTTGAGGCACGATCTGCAGCTCTTGTTTTCACTGTAAGTAGTTTTCTGGAAAAGTTCTTATTTTCCAAGGAATCTTCGATATATCCTTCAGCAACGGTAGAGGATTGCCATCCCCCATGCCTTTTAATTGTTGTCAAATTTGCTCCAGTACCGGCAAGTAAAGTCGCTGAAGAACGGCGAAAACAATGCCCTATATAGCGGATCGGATTTGGAAGCTGCAGAAATCTTGCTATAGCAGCAGGGATTTTTCCAAAAGAGTTAATTCCGACGGAATTTCCGGTACATTTACCCTTCGCGAATTTTAGAAAGTCTCCGATGTTCTACATTTGCTGGACGAACACCCATATGATTTCGATAATAATTTAAATAAAATTTTTCAACGATAGTGAAATTTCGTGGTACCTTGGTTTTAGTATCTCGTATGTGAATCATTAATAAAGTGCCCATATCTTCCAAGTCGTCAAGATTTAACTGACAAAGCTCCTCCCTGCGACAGGCATCAAAAATTCCCAAAATGGTAACCACTTTCATCGGAAGGTTTTCATCATCAGGTGCACCGTTCAGAAACTGGTCAATTTGCGCTTTGCTCAAAATCTTTGTTTTTTGTCTGGTATCCCTCTCCTTGACGCTTAAAATAAGCGATAAGCTTAAAAAATTTACTGATATCCACGTCATTGTTTATGCGTAGCATAGCTTTGATCATTGAATAAGTCGACCATAACGATTATGCCTTTCAAATCTTCGCTTTGGTCTCAAAATACGCAAGAAATATATTTTCGGTATATTTTTCAGCAACACCTTTCTCCTAACACCAATTCATAAACTTATTGTAGGCAATATTATATTGTATACGAGATTTTCTGGGCATCAAATCCAGCGATGCTCTACTGGCCGCTTCATCTATCTCTTTAACCAATACTTTCTACTACATTTTCTTTGATTTCAAGTTGACTTTAAGTAAAAACTAAAACGAGCGTAAACTGACACGATGTATCAAATTTGAAGTAAACATGCCGTAACTAACCAGCATTAACAACGGTTGTTAGAATTCATTAATAAATGTCAACTTCAATAATTTTTATATACGATGCTATGTAAAACTATATTTTTAATTTTTGAATAATTTAATTTTTAACTACAATATTGCGTTTGTAGAAATAATAATGTATGATATTTGTGTTAAAAGTACGTTTTAAGAGACTTATGTTTCAAACTTTCACATTCGTGCCTTAAAATTGTACTTATAATTTAATACTTATATCATAAATAACCATTAAAAAACATTTTGTGAATTTGTTTTATAATAATGTAAACAGTTTTGGATACAGGTTCAACATATAGGCGATTTTTTTTTTCTGCAACAAAAAAATATTGTATATACCTAACAGTTAACACTATTCAGAAAACTGTTTCATGAATGCCAAAAGAAACATAAATACAATAAATACAGCAATACAACAAAATAAATGTTGTGATCAATATAAATATATATTTGCAGAAATCACTTAGATGTAAATATAGTTTTATTACTGAAATATGACAACTAGCATACTATAATTGTTACAGTAAAAGGCCTTACTTAAGAGAACAGCACCCTTATTATAAAAACAATTGATTTATGTTTATTTAAATAATAATGATTTCCGTAAAGTATTTCTTTTTTACCTAAATATACAATTTTGGCATAGTAATTATAACTAAATAAAACTTTATTTTTCGTATCGATAATATTCCTAAAATAAAAAATTTACATATAAAACTATTTATAAAAAATCTAGTTTTTCATAATACAAAAAATTGTGATAAAGGTAATTTTGGACAGTTGCATGCCAAGCAATTTTAAATTATAAAAACTATTATTTAAACAAATATAGAGTAACGTATTCTTCAATATAGCCAATATGTTTTTATCCCAATATGAAAACCAGTAGGTTAAAAAAATATAATTGAAATTTATTTATATTTTTTTGCTATCATTTCTCAACTAAATAATTTAAAACATAAAAAAAATATAAGAAAAGTTTTTACGTCTGCTGCAACTTAGGGGTTTTTTACATTTTTTTGAAAAATTTACTTTGCTTAATATTGGTCTTTTTTACGGCTTCAATTAGAAAGTGGTTTTTAAGAATAAAAAAGCGTGATTTCCATAATATTTACCTATACACTTAATACAATAGTACCTACATAATACATGTTTATTATATAAAGGTCTTCAACAAAATTTTTACACTTTGGTAAATGTCTATTTATTTACGTAGGTATGTCACAACAGATTTATTATTATAACGTACCATGTATTTCTGATTTATGTTAATGTAAATAGTTTTCGATACAGGTTTAAAATTTTGGCACTTTTTTTTATCTACAACAAAAAAATATTGTATATACCTAACAGTTAACATTGTTCAGAAAAATATTTCAGGAATGCCTAAAGAATCATAAATACAATAAATGCAGCAATACAACACAATAAATGTTGTGATCAATATATATATATATATTTACACAAATCACTTAGATGTAAATATAGTTTTATTGCTAAAATAGGACAACTAGTATACAATGATTGTTACAGTAAAAGGCCTCACTTACGACGACATCACCCTAGTTATAAAAACAATAGTTTTATGTTTACTTTAATAATAATAATTACGAGAAAATATTTCTTTTTTACCTAAATATACAATTTTGGCATAGTAATTATAACTAAATAAAACTTTTTTTTTCGCATCGGTAATATTCCTAATATAAAAAAATTACATACAGAACTATTTATAAAAATCTAGCTTGTCATAGTACAAAAAATTGTGATAAAGGTAATTTTGGATAGTTGCATGCCAAACAATTTAAAATTATAAAAACTATTATTTAAACAAATATAAAGTAACGCATTTTCCAATATTGCCAATATGTTTTTATCCCAATATAAAAACCAGTAGGATAAAAAAATATACTTAAAATTTATTTATATTTTTTCCTATAATTTCTTTATTAATTAATTTAAATTATAAAAAAAAATAAAGGAAAGTTGTTACGTGTGTCGTAACTCAGGGGTATTTAACCTTTTTTTGAAAAATTTACTTAGCTTAATAATGGTCTTTTTTACAGCTTTAATTAGAAAGTGATTTTTAAGAATAAAAAAGCATGATTTCCATAATATTTACCTAAAAACTTAATACAATAGCACCTACGTAATACATGTTTGTTATACAGTGTGTCCCAAATTGGTGGGGAATGTATGGGGATCTTGGAAACCACTATAGATAGAAAATTGGTTAAATGGGGAAAGTTTTGGACAATTATGTTAGTAAGTTTATCCCGTTTACTACACGGTTCTATCTATTCAGGTTTTTGAGAAATTTTGAAAAAGCCTGAAACATGCATTTTCGAAAATCGGCCATATTTTTTTTATAAGTGAAAATTTTTCAAAACTGTAAAAACTTCTTCAAAGCAACTTTTTTCGTAGAATATGACCAAGTAGTCAATTTTATTTTCTACGTTTCGGCTTTTAGAATCATCATCAACTTTATTTTTTCATATAAGCCATATTGGATTTTACGCAGCAAATAGTGCTTTTTATTCTGATTTCAACAATGTATAACATGTTATAATTTATGAGTTTATAACCTCATTTATTTCAAAAACAAATATTTTCTCAGTTGGCCTTGATTCCCGCGAACGTCATTTTTTTTGTAAACAATAAAATATTAGTAATTGGCAAAATAGATAAGCTGAGAGATATTTTACAAAAATGGAAACATAGCTATAACGTTAATACCGTGTTACAGCAAAATTAATTGCCCTATGAAAAATAAAGTTGATGAATCATCATAAACTTTACTTTTTCATATGTCTATATTAGTTGGAATAGTGCTTTTTATTCCTATTTCAACAATGTATAACATGTTATAGTTTAGGAGTTTATAACCTCATCCACTTCAAAAAACAAATATTTTCTCAGTTGGCCTTGATTCCTGCGAATGTCATCTAGCGTCATTATCAGTTAGCTCGGGTACGTTATTAATTTTTTTAACTTTGGAAAATGATTAATTATTTTAAAAAAAAACTGATATTTTGCAACGTTATTTCCAAAGCAATAGAAATGTTAATAAAGCTGCGCAAACGTATATCGACAATTTTCCTGAAAGGCAACATCCTAAACTAACATACTTTCAAAAACTGGTTACAAATTTGCTTAAATTCGGAAGTTTTAAAAAACCACGACCTAAGAAGTACGTTGAAGAAAATCGACAACGAGATGCTACAGTTAACCAACAATTTAAAGAAAATCCAACATATTTAGCCAGGGATGTTGGATAGAGAATTCCACTCACCTAAGTTAACCATTCATAGGGTAGTTAGGACTATTTAAACAAATATCGTTAATTTGTTGAGAAATATGGACAACATTTTGAATTTAGGTCGTTATTTTACATCTTCATATTAGTTTGTCCACTTTTCATTGTTTTTGTTTTCACTTGTTTCAATTAACTTGTTACGTGTAGTTTTGTTGTAACACGGTCTTAACGTTATAGCTATGTTCGCGAAACCCATTTCTGTAAAATATCTGTTTAGCTTATCTATTTTGCTAATTACTAATATTTTATTGTTTACAAAAAAAAATACGTTCGCCGGAATCAAGGCCAACTGAGAAAATATTTGTTTTTTAAAATAAATGAGGTTATAAACTCTTAAATTATTAACATGTTATACATTGTTGAAATCAGAATAAAAAGCACTATTTGGCTGCGTAAAAATCCAATATGACGTCCATATGAAAAAATAAAGTTGATGATGATTCTAAAAAGCTGAAACGTAGAAAATAAAAATTGACTACTTGGTCATATTCTACAAAAAAAGTTGCTTTGAAGAAGTTTTTACAGATTTGAAAAATTTTCACTTATAAAAAAATATGGCCGGTTTTCGAAAATGCATGTTTCAGGTTTTTTCAAAATTTCTCAAAAACCTGAATAGATAGAACCATGTACTAAAAGGGGTAAACTTACTAACATAATTGTCCACAACTTTCCCCATTTAACCGATTTTCTACCTATCATGGTTTCCAAGATCCCATATCCCCCCATATGAGGACACTACTATATAGGTCGTCAACAAAATTTTACATTTTGTTAAATATCTATTTATTTACGTAGGTATGTCACAACAGATTTGTCATTACTAACGTACACATTTATTTCTCATCACACTTGGTAAAAGATTTGATTTTTATATTTATTATATTATTTAGATAGAGAAACAATTTTGTTCTCAAGCACTAGGGAAAAAAAGGAATAAGCGCAAAAGTTTTAATAGATGTTTTTGGTTAGGGATCAAAAAGATTTAGTGCTATTTAAGCAATCCTATACATTATTTTTTAAACATTCTGGCTAGTATTAAATGGTTTAATTGTATTGATATCTTGCTTAGATGCTATTTTTTTATTAAAGGGTACATCAACTACCACTGTAATAGAAAATTAATTTGTGTGACCTAAATGCCAGGTTTCATAACGAGAAAAAAAGCACTATAAATTTACTGATTTATTTTCTCTCTGACATATTTATTATTTTATTTAACTTATTCTAATATTAATACGGGTAAATCTGTTTAAAAACACTTTAAAACTAAAAATGATTTTGGAAGTACATGAATCGAGATGAAACCTTGCGTACTCTCTTTAGAAAAAGATCAATTACAAAGTGTCGGAAAGGGATGTTGGATATTACGAAAGGGGGTGTTTTTACCCCTAAAACATACATTTTGCTAAAAAAAAGTTTTTCCCATTTTTAATGGTTCATATAGTTTTGTTGGGCCACTAAATTGGAATATTATATTAGAAATTACATTTAAGGGCTAAGAAGGGCTAAATTCGCCCTATTTTAGACCCCACACCTCTAAAACATACATTTCGCAAAAAAAAGTTTTCCCCGTTTTTAATGATAAATATAGGTTTTTTGAATCACTGAATTCGAATATGATATTAAATATTACATTTAAGGGCATAGAAGGGCTGAATACACCCTTCTTAGCTATCAAAAGTAATTTCTAATATAATATTCGAATTTAATGGCCCAAGAATAGCTTTCTTTTATCGTTAAACAAGGGGCAAAACTTTTTTTAGCGAAATGTATGTTTTAGGGTTGTAGGGGGTAAAAAAGGTGAATTTAGCCCTCAAGTGTTATTTCTGATATAATATTCGAATTCAGTGACACAAAAAACCTATATGTACCATAAGAAAAGGAGAAAAATTATTTTTTTGCGAAATGTATGTTTTAGTGTTGTAGGGGGTAAAAAAGGTTGAGCCCTTCTAAGCCCTCAACTGTAATGTCTAATATAATATTCCAATTTAGTGGTCCAAAAAAGC
Organism: Listronotus oregonensis; assembly: GCA_019359885.1. Taxonomy (NCBI): domain Eukaryota; kingdom Metazoa; phylum Arthropoda; class Insecta; order Coleoptera; family Curculionidae; genus Listronotus; species Listronotus oregonensis. Next base: position 49,266 of record JAHBCN010003372.1, on the reverse strand, counting down.
TATATTTATTGTTAAAAACGGGAAAAAAATCTTTGTTGGCGAAATTTATGTTTAGGGGTGTAGGGGAAAAAGGGTAAATTTAGCCCTTCTAAGCCCTCAACTGTAATGTCTAATATAATATTCCAATTTGGTGGTCTAAAAAAGCTATATTTATTGTTAAAAACGGGAAAAAATATTTTTTGGCGAAATTTATGTTTAGGGGTGTAGGGGAAAAAAGGGTAAATTTAGCCCTTCTTAGTCCTTAAATGTAATATCTGATATCATATTCAAATTCAGTGACCCAAAAAACCTATATGTACCAATAAAAACGAGGAAAAACTTTTTTTTGCGAAATGTATGTTTTAGGGGTGTAGGGGGTTAAAAAGGGTGAATTTAGCCCTTCTAAGCCCTCAACAGTAATTTCTGAAATCATATTTGAATTTAGTGACCCGAAAAACCTATATGTACCATTAAAACGGGGAAAACTTTTTTTTGGCGAAATGAATCTTTTTGGGGTGTAGGGGGTAAAAAAGGGGTAAATTTAGCCCTTCTTAGCTCTCAAATGTTGTTTCTGATATAATATTCGAATTAAGTGACTCAAAAAACCTATATGTACCATAAGAAAAGGAAAAAAACTATTTTTTGCGAAATGTATGTTTTAGGGTTGTAGGGGGTAAAAAAGGTTGAGTTTAGCCCTTCTAAGCCCTCAACTGTAATGTCTAAAATAGTATTCAAATTTAGTGGTCTAAAAAAGCTATATTTATTGTTGAAATGTAATTTTTGATATCATATTCGAATTCAGTGACTTAAAAAACCTATAGGTGCCATTAAAAACAGGAATGTTTTTTTAGAGCAAAATGTATGTTTTAGGGGTGTGGGGGGTAAAAAAGTAGTAAATTTAGCCCTTCTTAGCTTTCAAATGTAATTTTTAATATTTTATTTGAATTAAGTGACCCAAAAACCCTATATGTACTATTAAAAATGGAAAAAAACTTTTTTTTAGCAACATGTATGTTTTAGGGGTGTAGGGTGTAAAAAAATGGGGTAAAAACACCCCTCTCGTAATATCCAATATCCCTTTCCGACACTTTGTAGTTGATCTTTTTTTAAAGACAATGCAAAAGGTTTCATCTTGATTTATGTACTTCCAAAATCATTTAAAGGTGAATTACAGATTTACCCGGACTATATATTTGTTTCACATGTAATACATTATTCAATTATTTGTCCTAATAATTGTGCTTTTAAATCAGAGATAAAGCCACAATAGTCTTGTTGTTTTCTTCTTCAAATCCCTTTTTGGTTTAACTCATTTCCAGACACTTTTGTTAAAGCTATAATTTTCTTGAAAGCATCTGTCTTTTTCTTTATAGCCTTTGGTGTCATTAAACATTGTCTGTTAAGCAACTTAACTATAATATTTATGTCTGTATTTCTAAGTTTTATATTTACATAATATACATTAATATCTTCGCTGTTTATTCGAATTTTTATCTGAATCACTTTTTGATAAAAGCCACGGTTGTCATATAATAAATAAGGTAATAACATGTTTTTTGTTTATCCTGGTTATGCTAAAATTTATATTAATTTTAAACAATAATAACATTTACATAGTTAATTTAAAGTCTGCGTTATACTCGATATATAATGTTTATTTAATAGTGTATATATAAAAAATAAATCAATAATCTGAAGCAAGTTTATACCTGAATATAAAATCTATAATAAACTATGGCTGCTATTTTATATAATAAGCAATTGTGCTTATTTAAAAAATAGTGTATAGTATACAGCATTCCTTAAAATGTCATTGCATATTAAAGTTTTAAGATAAATTCTCTTATATAAAAATCAATATTTAAAAACATGTTACGTTTTTCGATAAACCGTGCTTAACTTAGCCGGTATAGGTTAGAGTTCACTAACTAAACTCCCAAGTGATTTGACCAAAAAAGGGGAATTTTTCTATAAAGCTTAGGCCTGTTCCGACCTAAAAATGTAAAACCCATTTAACCGTTCGTATACACAAGTTCTCATTGAAATATTAAAAAGTATTCTTTGGTTTAAATCTTTTTAACGGCTTCACCGAGTAGATGAGATTTTGCATATAGAAATAGAGATAAATATTCGCTAACACTGGCTTACATTCTTAAGGATCAATAATTTTTTCCCTAACATAGGTAGTGGTCTTATTACAAAACGGTTTTGCGTATTTTAAAAACCTTGATAATATAAATTAAGCAGAGACGTATTCATTTATTATATATATATATATATATATATATATATATATATATATATATATATATATATATATATATATATATATATATATATATATATATATATATATATATATATATATATATATATACAGGGTGCCACAGATTCGAGTGCATGCATGGGGATCTCGGAAACCATAAGAGATACGAAGTCGGTTAAATTATGGCAAAGTTGCGCATTTAGGTGCCTAACAACATGCCGTTTAGAAAGTTGTAAAATTCCGAGTACTTCCGGAGATATCCGGAAAAAACTGAAATTTGGCGATTTCGTTTTTATTTTTTCTGACGTTATTTAAAGAGATAGGGAAAAACAAAAGACACTTTCTTATGGCCACTTTTTAAGCTCTACAAAACAGCGTTGAGAGATTTTCCGTACGACGTTTCGTTTTCGTTAAACCATCATCAACTTTATTTTTTTAAATACGACACTCAATTGTTTATTGCATTTTTTGAAGCAGTTATAATCCCAATTACAATGATGTATAACACTTAATATTTTTCTGTTAAATAAACATATTTTCCATAAGAGACAATGAGTTAGACAAGGAACGCACATCATTTCTTATAGGGGCGTTCCATATTTGTCAATAAATATTAAGTGTTATACATTTTTGTAAATGGAATAATAAGGGGTTCAAAAAAATAAAAAACCCAGGTCCGTATTTAAAAAATGAAGTTGATGATGGTGTAACAAAATCGAAACGTCTCAAAAATCTCTCTACGGTTTTGTAGAGCTTAAAAGTGGTAGAAAAAAGTTTCTTTTGTTTTTCATATCTCTTTAAATAACGCCGAAAAAAAATAAAAACGAAATCGCAAATTTCGGTTTTTCCCAGATATCTCCGGAAAGTACTTCGGAATTTTCAACTTTCTAAAGTGGACATGGTTAGTTACGCAAATGCACAACTTTGCCATAATTTAACCGACTCTATTCTTAGTTTCAGATCCCCGAGAAATTGTTTATTGCATTTTTTGAAGCAATTATAATCCCAATTACAATGATGTATAACACTTAATATTTTTCTGTTAAATAAACATATTTTCCATAGGAGACAATGAGTAAGACAAGGAACGCACATAACTTCTTATAGGGGCGTTCCATATTTGTAATAAATATTAAGTGTTATACATTTTTGTAATTGGGATAATAAGAGGTTCAAAAAATAAAATAAAAAACCTAGGTCCGTATTTAAAAAATAAAGTTGATGATGGTCTAACGAAAACGAAACGTCGTACGGAAAATCTCTCAACGGTGTTTTGTAGAGCTTAAGTAGCCATGAGAAAGTGTCTTTTGTTTTTCATATCTCTTTAAATAACGTCAGAAAAAATAAAAACGAAATCAGCAAATTTCGGTTTTTCCGGGTATCTCGAAAGTACTCGGAATTTTACAACTTTCTAATCGGCATGTTGTTAGGCACCTAAATCGCAACTTTGCCATAATTTAACGACTTCGTATCTCTTACGGTTTCCGAAATCCCCATGCATGCACTCGAATCTGTGGCACCCTGTATATATATATATATATATATATATATATATATATATATATATATAATATATTAATATATATATATATATATATATATATATATATATATATATATATATATATATATATATATATATATATATATATATATATATATATATATATATATATATATATATATATATATATATATATATATATATATTATATATATATATATATATATATATATATATATATATATATATATATATATATACAAGTAGCAAAAATATATCATTTCTTTGGTAATAAAAGAAATTATAAGGATTATGAGGTAAAGTCGATAATTCCTTTTTATTGCTTAAAGTCAGGGCAATGTTTACACAGGCTTGCAAGCCTTTTGTAAACGTAGAAGGAATGAGGCTAACCTTCTTTTAAAACTCAAACATTTTTTATATTAAAATTTAACTTTTGTTACAATTTTAAAGACCATTGGTTTTTTAATCTTAATTAAGTTTTTCAAGACGTTGCTAGCTCTTAGACTATTACGTTTGACAAGTAGCGTAGATAATAGCAAAAGCGCTTTGCTATGTTATTAAATTTTTCATTTCATTTTCTTTATATTTAACACGTGTAATTCCTATTACTTATTTAAAGGTAAAATCAGTTATTGGAAAAATTCTTGTATTCTGTTACCATAACTAAAATTACAACAAAAAGTACACAATAGTACACATGTCTTGGCAAGCGGCCTCAAAGCGTGACGGCAAATAAGCGTTATGCGTATTTTTTTAATACAAAAGAACAATAAACGAGTTTATATCAAAAAAAAGTTACCCAAGTAATTAGAAAAAAACTATTTTTTATGCTAAACTGGTTTTTAAAAGCAATTTAAAATATTATTTATTACCAAAGAAGCACAATACTTTAGGTAACAGTAGATATAAATTATTAATTCTGGGTCTATTCATTCTGGGCCAAGACCCCCAGATTGCCACTTTTTAAATTTTGGTATAGTCCACGAAGGTTCAAAGCCCAATAACAAACGTGTCTTGTGCGTCATCTTCAAGAAAGCTCTAATTACGCAGACGCAAGCGGTCTGATGAGATTTAGCTAGCTGTTGAATTATAGTCAAATTTTAAATTGATATTATAAACCTCGTTACCGACAGTTAGTGTTAAGTAATTGGAATTTGAGGTTATGTACAGTATAAAATAACCTGGAGGTGATTAGTTGGTAAAAGGTGGACATAGTTAATATGTTAATATAATATTGTTTCAATAGATCAATATCATAGTCTAAGAGCCAGTAAAAAGCTGATAACACAATTTAGGAAAGCCTCAAATTTCCTCAGTTAGTCCGTTATACCTACCGTCCATGAGATTGAGGTCAGTTAAGCCCAGTCGCGGTTGTTTCAGTGTCAATCGGGTGTGACAAGTGTAAAATCTGGCAAACTAAAATTTTTTTAAAGAAAGCTGCCGTTTTAGTATGTCAAAATATATTATTATAGGTACTTAAAAACAAAATGGCAGACCATTTCGACGGTTATAACACTCTGGCAGAACTTTTCGAAATTAAAATAATAATAAAAATAATAATAAATTGTTTTTTTTAAGAAGTCTCAAATTTATATATGTTATTCTTGATAGTATTAAAAGCATATATATTTTTTACGGCAGACGGGTCTGCCGGTTGCTTTGACCTGGCAGACAGTAAAATATTTTCTCCCGCGCGAGCACAAATATATAAAACCTCTTTTCAATACATGAAATCTGCTGACTATTTTATGAACTACTATAAATATAAGAAATAATATGAATAATAAAAATGATCATACTTTCTGTCTTTACATGGATTGTGGGTAAAATGGGCCATTACAAACCTACGTCTATTGGTAAAAGGTAATAATGGTATAATGAATATATAAATGGCATTACTATTTTTATTTTTTGAATTCCTTAAGGCAGAATATAAATAAAGAATGAAAATACTTATTGTAAACAATATGAAAAAGAAAAAAATATATATTTATATATATTTTTTCATATTTCCGTGTCATCATATTCTGAATCGTTGTCTTCATCGTGGAAGAGAATGTCGTCACCGGCTTTATTGGTTTCTGAAAATTAAAATTAAAATTAGCAAATCGAGTGACATATTTAAATTTAATTCTGTACCTATATAATTACCTGAAATTTTTTTAATTAAATCGCTGACGAGACGTGGTAATTATCCATCCTTCGAACCATTTAAATATAAAGGAGTTTCCTTGCTCCATCCAACCATACTGAAGTTGGTCCAACGTTGTTGGTTGTTTTTAAAAAACGTTTTTCGAATACTTGAAATATAATTACTTCCCAAAAAGTTTTTAGTTTTGCCAGTAGAAAACAGATCGTTGCTACGACATTGGACCAGTGTAAAACACTCTAGTGAAATAGTCAACAAAATACAATATTATTTATTAATATTTCGTAAGCTCATGTGCTCAATTTATGCATCAATGTCAACGTTTTAGAACAAACTGAGGCGCGGGAAGAAATATTTTACTGTCTGCCTGGTCAAAGCAACCGGTAGATCCCTCTGTCGTAAAAAATATATGCTGCTTATACTGTCAAGAATAAAATATATAAATTTCAGATTTTTAAAATACTTCTTATTTTTTTTAATTTCGGAAAGTTCTGCCACAACGAAATAACCGTCGGAATGGTCTGCCATTTTGTTTTTAAGTACCTATAATGACATACTAAAACGGCAGCTTTCTTAAAATACTTTTTTAGTTTGCCAAATTTTAGCACTTGTCACATCTGGGCTCAATCTCATATACCGTAAGTATAACGGACTAATTGAGAAAATTTGAGGCTTTATTAAATTATGTGTCATTAGCTGTTTACTGGCTCTTAGACTGTGTGTGCAATAAAAATTTTGGTGACGTGTATTATCCACGTGACTAAAATTTTTAATGCGAGATAATAAGAGTTTTGCACATGGACTAAAAACTGTCTTAAATGAATAATGGGCACTGTGGATATATTGGGCTCATTAAGCACATGATCCCTATTTTTGGTGCACGCTTATGAACTATAAATTACAAATACCATAAATTATAAATCTAAATAAAAATATTTTGAATAATAATTATTTTTTGAAACAAATATCTTTTTTAAAAGTATGAGACTGGCCTGCTCTGGGATGGTAAAGTTCTGTAGTATTTGGGAATTTAATGGTAGCTTTTTTTATATAACCCTGAGCAGAACTCTGAATTGTTATGGAAAATACGTAAATTATAAAATTTGTGTGGTCAGTTTACTAAATTACGTTTTATTGTATTATAACATTTTAAATTATGTCCAATTTATTCAGTTAAAAAAATCACCATTTATCATTACACATACCTTTAAATAAACATTTGTTAAAAGTAACTATTTAGCACAGTATGTGGTGTTATTCCAGCTAGCAATTATTTCATTTTAACACATTTTTGACCATGTCATTTTCAAAATAAAACATGTATTATTCATAAATTACAAATTAGTATAAAAACATTACTACTATGTGTTACTATTTTTTTAGTCTTTTCCTAAGTTCAACATTTTTTATTTCAAAACATTTCTTTATTCTTTTAAAGTTTAAATTAAATAAACATGAACATTTATTTTATATTCTTTATTTGCATAAGTTTGTCCACGAGAATGTCAATAATTTATATTTACATATATTTTGTTTTTTATTTTGCTCAGATAAAGAGATAAAAGTTTTACCTTCTTACATATAAAATATTAAGATGCTTGGATTAAATTTTTATTTTTTTTTAGAAATAATAAATGGACCATACCAATATCATATACCTGTGGAAATAATACAACTACTTTAGTATGGTTCGATAAAGATGTTGATAGTGGTAAGTATATAATAATATAGGTAAAAATTAAAAAAAAAACCTTAATACCATCCGGGGGGGTAATTTGTAAAACCCAAAAAAAAATCTGATAATAATTTAGGGAAACTTAATATAAAACCTTAAACGTATATTTCTGCGCTGATTTTTCTAATTTGACGTTAAAACTATTTTTTATAAGTAGATGGTGGAGTGAAGAGTATAATCGTCGGAAAAAGTATTAATTGAGCCTATGTAAACTGGCACTGAAGACAAGATTTTGTGTTTTAAAGAAAAATAAGCTAAAGTGTAAAGTTTTTTTTTTACAAAAAAATGCAGAAAAGTCAAATTTTAACTATTTGACTTTTCTGTTAGTTCATTTTTTTAGCATTTTTAAAACATTTTGGCTTTAACTTATTTTGAAATTACGTTGTTTTGTTAACAACTACTTTTTAAAAAATAATTTTACTGATGGTAGTAACTCTACCCAATCATGTTCCAGAAATGGCTTCAGAGGATCGATATCTTTTATTTAGTCCGCTGTTTTTAGGTTTTTAAAATAATGTTGTTTGTTAGTATAAACTGAAGCATCTTTATAATTTTTTTCTTTTTTTGAATACTTGCGTTCCAGATACTAGCAACATTTATTTGAGTTCTAGTTTTGGTGAATTTACGAATATAATTTTCAGAAATTTAAAACAATAAAAAACCAAGAACTTATATTTTGACTTAGACCACTCTGGCTTTCAAAGGCTCAATTAAAATTAAGATCACTGACACTAAAAGTAGCATAAAGTAAATGTTAATACTAAGTATTTTAACCAATTAAAGTAAATCTTAACTTTTTGTTGTGGACATTTTGGTATTTTTCTAAAGATTATTTTAAAAATTATTTTTTTTAATTGCTTTAAAACAGAAATATGCACAAAATTAGAAAAAAATAGTTTTATATACCAAATAACATACAATTGAAATTCCCTAAGAGGTGAGTTGAAATGCAAATTTAGTACTATTTTTAAAGAATTACTGTTTTTTTGGTTTAAATGATTACTCAATTATGGAAAATAAAAAAAATCTTTAAATATATGTTTTTTTTTATAAAGATAAGCAAAAATATCTGTTTAAAGTAAACATTAGGAGAAGTATAATCTGGGAAAAACTGCATAGCAAAAAGTTTAGCTTTTCTTTTCGATACAGGAATATTATTGTCTTTAACCGTAAAGTGTAAAAAAAGTCAAAAAGATATGGCTTGGGATATTTGCATGTGACCAAAAGATTACTGCGGCCCAAACAAAAGGATTATATTTTTGTAAGCCCAAATTTTTTAAAGACCAGATTTATAACAGGACTTAAATGTCATTGCTTAGGATTTGGAATTTAGGGGTTATTTTTGTATTATGATATTTACGTTGTAATGGCCAGTTCAACAAATTGTTTCGGTAAATTGTAAATAAAATTCTTTAAGAAAAAGGTATAAAGAAATCACAGATGGGTGGCGAAAGAAAGAAATTTTAGAGAATCTTAGACATTAGCATTAGATGGTGCAGGGTAACATGCATTTTATAATCTAAGGGTTTAAAATAAGGGTATGAATCTAAGGAAGTGAATCAAGTCTTTTTATAAAGACTGCTAAGAGTATGACCACCTGCGAAGGTTTTGGGTGCTCTGTCTTACAAATCAGCTTTTATACATCTAAGATTTTTCTCAATATGAACATTATGTCACCAAAGTAAAATTGGAAAATCAGATATATATATATATATATATATATATATATATATATATATATATATATATATATATATATATATATATATATATATATATATATATATATATATATATATATATATATATATATATATATATATATATATATATATATATATATTATTTTATATTATATATATATATATATATTATATTATATAATATAAAAATTGATATAATATTACTTTACGGTTACATTTTAAATATAATAATATCATAATTAAAACATTATATCATTTGTACGTAAATATAAGTTTATGAATAACTAAGAATACGCCGGAGGTATTATTTTCGGGAAAAACCGTTAATAAATTGAATCTATACTACAAAAACAGCATCTAAACGGACAAAATATAGAAGAATGCACAAACAGCACTAAATAAACATAAAGAACAAAAACACGATTTTAAATATAACGAAACGAAAATAATTGATAAAGACCAAAAATATTACAAATTACAAATCAAAGAGATGATCGAAATTAAAAATGTAACAATGCAATAAATAATAGGACTGACATTGCAGGACTCAGCCATATTTACACAAACTTGATTAAATAATTTATAATCCTATAGTATATCCTCTTAAATAAATTTCCTAATATCCTCCTCTTAATATTTCAAAATTTGATAATATAATACAGTAAAGAATTTGATAAAAAATATCCTAAGTATAAAAATGCCATCCATCGTTAATACAAAATAAAACCACACATTTTAAACAACATCTGATATTCAAGGTACGTACCAAATCGTAATATTAATGTTTATAATTGCATCCATCGTTTTTTATTCAATTTTATTAATTTTAGATTGTTATTGTTTTTTAAAATATAACCAATATTTGTTAAGTGTTTTGTGAGTTATATATGTAATTTATGTATAACGTCAATTTTATATATTTTTATGTGATTTTAGAATGAATAAAAAATTTGAAAATGACCCAAACTAGGGTCGAAACTCATTTAACTAACTTGTTGTTTAATATGGTGAACCTAAACTCAACAAAATCGAAACAAAAAATATATTATAAATGGTTCAAATAAAAAAAATATATATATATATATATATATATATATATATATATATATATATATATATATAAGGGTGATTCATGAGGAAATGTCAATACTTCAGGTACATAGTCAGGGTCAAAATAAACATAAAAGTCTAAATAAATATGGGTCCGCAAGGCCTTCGTTTCCGAAATACAGGGTGTTAAAGTTTTTATTTAACTTTTCTGTTTTTTTAATAAAATCTACGATAATGTAAATATTGGAGTAAAAATTAGTATCCGGGGGTTCTTTTGTTATGACGGATTTGAATCTAATCTTAGTACGGCTCTTACTTGTAAGGGGCGCAATTTACACTTCTTTTAACTATTTTGAACAATCACAACTTTTTGGTACGGCGCTGTTTTACATTTTTAAGTATATTAAATAATTGTTTTGTCATTTTTACGTCAAAAAGGTATACTTGTAAAAAGTTGATATGAGCAACCGTTTTCGAGATATTTGAATTTAAGAAAATTACAACGCATCTGATTTTATTATTAAATATTTAAAATTTAAAAAATAATAAAACAAAATGTTAAATTATACAATATGTATTTTAATTTTTTATAAATTTAATGTTTTCAAATTATGAGCAAGACAAAAAAAAATAATAAAAAAAATATAAACAAAAACTTTAACACCCTGTATTTCGAAAACGGAGGCCTTGCGGACCCATATTTGTATAGACTTTTATGTTTATTTTTGGACCCTGACTACATACCTGAAGTATTGACATGTCCTCATAAATCACCCTGTATATAATAAATCATAAAAATTCAAATAAAGCTACTTCATCACAATACATTTCCCTTTTTTACCAAAAATTATCAACTATAACAGGTCAAAAATAACTATTTGTTATATTGTAATAATCTTTTGCCTAAAAATAATTTCAAAAATAAATTCGTATTCTTTTAAAAAATGAGCATTAATTTATTTTGCAGTAACCGTCAGGCCTCCTGAAAACTCAAACTGGATTTTGTTTAATACTGTGGAACTACCAGGAATTTATGTTGTAAATTATACCGACAAAATGTGGAAAAATCTCTTAGATCACTTAGATGTAAGTTTAATAAATGAAATAGCTAAAGTGCTTTTAAAAAAATTTATATTAAAATATATTACATATAATTTAAAAAAACAAGATTAATTAGTTAATTCTCAGTAAATATTTTTTTTATATAACATGCTGGTACAAATTTTGAGGTAAAATAAAGCAAAACTAAGATAATTTAAAATCCAATATAATGGTATTTTAAAATAAAAATATTTTAAATAATTTAAAGAAAATACAAATAACAAAACTTACACAAAAATGTTTATAATTAGGCTAGGGCAGTAAAAAATATTGTTTAATGGGGTTATAAAATTAATGTATTAACCTTATATAATATTAGGTTAGCTGGGTAATCTTATCACATTATCTATTGGCAGAATTTGTAACTACCTAATATATATATATATATATATATATATATATATATATATATATATATATATATATATATATATATATATATATATATATAAATATGTTTAAAGTAGTTTAGATCGATTTACAGGTTTTATGCGGGGTCAAGATTCTGCATTCACTAGTCTATCCCCTGACATAAAAATGGTAAGTCGTATCTGGAAAGAAGCCAAAATAATATTTTGTAATAAATAAAATAATAAAACATGCAATATTTTGGCAAAATTTTAATATTATCTCCTAAAAATACGTCACTCTTGTTTTTCCTTTTTTTTTAAACGAATTTATAAAAGTTTAAAACAAATTAAAATTATTTATAACTTTATAAACAATACATTACTTTAAAAAACCTTATCGTTTTTAAAAAATAATAAGAACATTAAATCAATAAAATATATGATAATATAACGCATTATTACTTAAGTGAAAAATGTGCATAAAATAATTCTTACCAATTTATAAACAATACATTTCCTCAAACTGTAAATTCCTTATTTAAATAATTGTTCTTTTGGACATGGACTAGTTTATTAATACAATAGTGTTAAGAAGTAAAACTGGATGTTTTTTTTTAAACACCAGTAAGAATATTACTTTTTTTAATTTTAAAAGAACACCATATTTTTTTTTGCTAAGTTGTACTTGCTGGTGGATTTTTTAGGCAAAATTCCGGAAATCAACAAAACTTATATTTTTTGTTTTTAAAAGAAAATTTTTTCAAATAAGAATTAAAATTTCAGGTCTATATTAAAAAAATAGGACTTAAAGAAGAAAAAAATCTTTTTATTTTATTGGGGGGTAATTTTTTAACTAAAAGGGAAATACGATGTTCGTTTTATTTATCCGTCAAAACATCAATTTAATATTTTTTTGTCATTGTGACGGTCCAAAAAGACAAAGTAACGGTGCCACGGGTCTTTAAAGTAAAGTAAAAGATATTTTTTTAAACAGGACCTTAATATTTTAACAATACCTTGAGAACAAAAGTCATTACTGCAGAAGAGGCTAACTTTCCTCTATGTTTCTTTATTCCTTCAATAAAAAAATGAAAATTAAAAAGCTAGTTTTATTTTTGATATTTTTAATAGTCTAAAAATGATTTAAATTTTTTAAGAGACATTTTTAGGTTTGTGCTACTTTGCCCTTATTACACCGATTGTAAATTTCTTATAGATTCCGGAATCCTTACATTTAACCTCAAATTTTTAGCACCCTGTATACCTAGAATAAACTACTAAATCAGATAACCTGTTACAATTTTATTTAGACCAACAAAAATTTACTTTTCTTAAATTTATTTTTTATATACAGTGTGGTCATTTAAGTGTGCAACATATGGGATTTTTTTATTATTTGCACAATCAAAATATAAATATTGCCGAAAGATGGTGCATGTTCGATAACCATATTAGGTGCACTTAAAATGGTTGCAAGTCAAACAGCATACAGGGTAGGTAAAAAATATAAAAATTGTACAAGAGTAAAGTATCCTTATTTCAGAAAATTCAGCAAAATGTTATAACGGAAAAGTTGTTCAAAATTAAAAGTTATGCCCAAATACCAAAACATGGTCTCCTAAGAATTTTTTATTTTTTTTGGAAAACCTCTAAAATTTTTCTTAATTTTGTTTTAATATTTACCCCAAACACTCTCATAAATTATTTTAAATCAAATCAATTTCGCATATCTTTGTTCAAATTCAAGCATATTTGTAACATTAACATAGATTTTTAATTTTTTAGGGAATCACAAACTTCATGTTTGTTGCAACAATATTAAACACAACCTTAAAATTTTACAAAAATTATTTTTAATAAGATAAAGCCTTAGTAATGATAATATGCATATCAAAAAACGCTTATTTGAAGTGCAAAATTTTTATTTTAAATGTTTATTAAAAAACTGTACAAATTAATAGACATCATTAAAAAACCTACTAAAATTATCGTGGATACCCATAAAAAAACAAATGAGAGTTATAAGTAACCGTTATGACAGTTTGGTGACAATATTTTTTCTTTCTTGAATAATTATTCTTTGCTTATTAAGGTTATTTGATTTCAAATGCCTCCTCCAAGACAGTTATCGTTCGCCTAGAAGGCCGAATTAGTTTTAATATGTGTAGAGTACTATAAATCAGTACGTGAAGCAGCAGATATTTTCACTAAAAGACATTTAAAGAAATAAGTTTATTATCCAAGTGTACCAGATTTTTAATTTTTTAGGGAATGACAAATTTTATGGTTATTGCAATAATAATAAACACAACTTTAAAATTTTTCAAAAATTGAATAAAAAACGTTCATTGAAAGTACAAAATTTTTATTTTAAATGTTTATTAAAAAATTAATAGCCAAACATAAATCCTACTAAAATAATGGTGGACGCCCATGAAAAAGAACAGATAAGTCTTACAGGTAACATTATTATTATTCTAATTATGAATTAAAACTAACAACACAAGGTATGCACTATGTATGCACTAAATGAACCCAAATATCAAAAGCAATAAAGGAATGGTTTGGTTAGTGCGGTTGCTATAACTTAACAATTAACAAATCAAAATAAATTTACATAGAACGGAAAATATTTAAAACGCATAAAAAAATAAAATTATGTGCAAAAAAATTATCGACGCGTATGACTACCATCTTGATCAATGCAACGTTCAATTGTCCGATCGTAAAATTCACTAACAGTAGATCGCAATACAGTCTAAAGATCCTGTCTGTTTGAAATTAACCAAATTTCTGCTTACAGTTAAGTTGAATAATGAACTAGTTTCTCTAGATGTCTTTCATTGAAAATATCTGCTGCTTCACGCACTAATTTATAGTTATCTTCATATATTAAAATTAATTCGGCCTTCTCGGCTAACGTTAACTGTCTTGGAGGAGGCATTTGAAATCAAATAACCCTAATAAGCAAAGAATAATTATTATTCAAGAAGAAAAAATAATTATTGTCACCAAACTGTCACAATGTTTACTTTTAACCCTCATTTGTTTTTTTTTTCATAGGTATCCGCGATAATTTTAGTAGGTTTTTTAATAATGTCTATTAATTTGTACAGTCTTTAAATAAACATTAAAAATAAAAATTTTGCACTTTAAATGAGCGCTTTTCGATATGCATATTATCGTAACTAATGTTTTACCTTGTATTTAGGCATAACTTTTAATTCTGAACAACTTTTCTTATAGTATTTTGCCGAATTTTTTAAAATAAGGGTCCTTTACTCTTGTACAATTTTTATATTTTTGACGTACCCTGTATACTGTTTGACTTGCAAGCATTCTAAGTGCACCTAATTTGATTATCGAACATGCACCAACTTTCGACAAAATTTGTATTTTGATTGTGCAATTAGTTAAAAAAATCCCACCTGTTGCACACTTAAATGACCAAACTGTATAAGGCTTCTTTAAACTTTTTTTAACAAGGTTAAGGAAAGTAAAAAAAATATTAGGTCATCACCATTAAAAATTTAATGTCCGACTGGTATATTATTTGACAAATAATAATATTATGTCAAAGTCAGTTAAATACGAAATATTACCCTAGGGCCTACAAATTTACCAATAAATAAACAATAAATTATCTTCATTTAAGCATTTATTACAAAAATACAAACATACTTACACAATATACTTATCATAATAAAAATTATTTTTTAAAGTAAAACTTACAATTTTCAAACTGACCGGAAAATTCCACATTTCCATACCCCACCGCAGTTGCTGTGTTACTTGAAGTAATACTTTTCCCAACTACAATAGGGAAGCATTAGCCAATTTGGAGCTTTCACTATCATCACGTAACCTCGTCTACCGAAGAACTTTCCAGCCTCCTTACCTCATTAAGCTCTCGAACTACCTCCCGCATCAGAATGAATTGTTGCCGCTGTACGTCTTAAACAATGACCTGTGTACGCTTAGCATCAGGTAAACTCAAATATGTAGCAATCTTAAAGGGTATATTTCCAAATGTATTTTTACCTATAGGCTGCACAGTACATCGTTCATCACGATAGCACAAAAAAACCTATCAATAGGTGCACTTTTAGGTCGCAAAGACAACGAATTAACTTTGTTGCGCACATTTCACTGTCATCAATAACCAAAAAGCTTCTTGCTTGCCCATTTTTACTTTGTGGAATGTCAATAAATATATGCTGACCCATATCACGCACATCGGAAAACTTCATTTTCACAAGCACGTCTCTTCTACAAGCTCCGAATACACCTATCACTAATGCAACTTTATCTGCCAAATATTTTTCAGTCGGCGCTTCTTTCAAAAAGTTATAACTTGTTCGCGAGTCAGAACCTTCGACTTTTTAGGCTGATAATTTCTTCCAAGTTGCTTTAGGAACTGTTGCAGAAAAATCAACTTTTCATTACTTCTTATCTTCTTATGAACTATTAATTTTTTACATATCTTTGAAAACTTTATCCAAAGGGAATTTGGAAAATATGACTCTGACAAATCTTGAAAATATGCAATCACAACGGTTTCGTCCACACGGTCCACGCAGTGTTCCGTCAGCCAGGCCTCAAAATGGAAATATTCTTTCTCGTAAATCCGCCTAGTTTTTTCTGGCACAAGCGCATGCTCAGCTTTTGCAGCTTTCACTAAAATATCTTAGGGGAAATGGGTATTTTCCACTACTTCGGACATTTTTATGCCTCAATCGCAAAATTATTTTTTATGTGCTGTCTTATTGACAAATAACTTACAACCATGGTTACCACAATTACGTTTCGACAATTTTTTTAGGTAAATGTAGTACTTGATTTGGTTTAAACTAATACATTCAAAATTCATTCAAAGTTTTCTCATATAAAGAATATTTAGTCGGACATTAAACGTTAAAGGCACCACGGGTATTAAGGATAATAACGCTTTCGGTCAACGTATATCCACACCATCGACCTCAAGCGTTATTATCCTTATAATATCCTTGATACCTTAATAACTATAAGAAATGGCTACAAAAATTTAAACGTAAACAATATTATAAAAAATGCATCAGATCTATAAGGGATTTAATAATTTAAAGTAACCTTTTTTTCTAAAAATTTTGGATTATTCTTTTATTTTTATATAATAATAAATTTCTCCGCCATTTTAAAAGAGCCATACTGTACTTACTTGTTAATATGATTTTCTTGTAACATTCATTGCTTGCTTCTTAAGTAATATATAATTTAAAGCTATTAAAAAGAAAGAAATTTTAATACTTTAAATTTTTTACTTAAGTTAAATTTTTTATTTTATTTTTTTTTTTGTTATTTTTTTTTTATTTTTAGGAACTACCTCAGGCAGAACTAAGAAATTTAATAGAAAATACAGGCGTCCTTTATTTATTACGGTATATAAACTGCAATAATATTTTTCAGCTACAAGACAAAATGAAAGATAATTCTCTAGATATCATTTTTAAGGTTATAATGAACGTAGCTAAAGATATTGCATGTTTTGGACCAGAATATGAAATTTTTGTGGTAAGTTTTTTTTTAATACTGATCTACCTAAAACAAATATTATAACACAGTACATGACAAATTGGATAACCTATTGAACGCATCTAAAAACCCAAATCTGAGTTTACTATATTACACAGAAAACTTTAAAAACTTTATTATTTTAAATAAGTCATATTTTTACAATAGAAGTATCGTGCCAGAAATGACCAATAACCTTTACCTAAGCACGTCCTTGGATTTTTTAATATAACAATTGTAGCAGCTGAGTAACATTTATTATGTTTTACCATAGTTTAAAGAATATTCAATATATGAGTTAGGTCACTTGTATATAAGCCTTTGATGTTTTGGCTTCAAAGACATCCTGCTGTGACTCCGCCGATCGCGAACCGACAAAAAAGTTTCAGGGGATATTTATGTAAACGATTCCAATTTATTTAAGCGAGTCCTCTTATCGTGATTGTCGGGGAACGCGGAGAAGTTTTTTCATTATTTAAATGGTTATTAGGATAATATTAGCATAATGTTGATAATATTTGTTTATGGTCACCAAAGTCACTGTAAATAAATGTTAAATCTTTTGTTTCTATTACCTATTAATAATTATCTCTAGAACTACAAATCGGGGTACAAATCTACCCCGGATAAATTTTAATATTTGAATAATAATAACTAAAATCGTAACTGTACTTTGATATATACATATTTATATCTGTTATTTTTTTTTTATATTTACAATGAGAGAAACAAAAATAGATTCTTAAAAACCAATATTTTATGGATATTTATTTATTTTTTTTTTCATTCATCAAATACTTTTTTGATTTTTTTTTGCTTGTTGGTTAATATATATTTATGTCCACTATTTACAATTAAATTAAAATATATAATGTTATAAATACCAAATAACAATATTCTAAAATTAAGTAAATAACTAAATCTTTATTTAAAAATTATAAACTTCATTAAGTCCTAGGTCTTCCTGGATTGTACCTAGTACCGATGCTGCATTACCCCGTTGCACAGCAAAAAAATTTTTTGATTTTTTCCATTGATCGGATGTTTAAATTTTCAAATGCTCAAATAAATAGACTTTTTTAGCAAAACATTAGGATGGTATATATTTTTTAAAGCCATATGTATCCTCTTTGAAATCCCGTTAAAAATTTGAAGTTCGGTTGTTTAAAAAAAATAGTTAAAAATTTATTAAATATGACGGTTTGGCTGTTTTTAAGAACTTACAGCTATTCAAATAAATTTTTAATCAACTAAATCTTGATAACATTGAATTTACTCTTCACCATTCTCTGGGGCATAACAAAAAAAGAAAAAAAATGAGTACTCATATGTCAGAGTACTGCTTTCAGAACGATTTTAAGAGCAAAAATCCCGTGGGGTTAATGTTTACTCCGGTTTGTAGTTTAGGGGTAAAAAAATGGGTTTCTAGTTCTAGGGTTATTGTATCATTACAACCAAACAAATAAATATTTATCTCTCTATCTTTCTATCTAGCTATTATATAATGTAAAGCAAAACATAAATTTATTGTAAATATCTAAAAAGGTCGACCATACTTTCACGGATAATTAATGGGTCATTAGCATTTTCATTTGTGTATTAGGAGTGCAAAATAAAATATTGCAGCTGTTTTTTATTTCGAGATAACCCACAAAGGGTGGAGGCCTAAATACCAACGTACCGTGGGTGTCTTAAGTGTGGTAAAATAAAGTCTATTGACACGAGACCTAAATACCTAAATCCTCATCTTTGAAAAAACACAAACTCTAATACGGTTTTGACATTGTTCTAGCGTACAATTAGCAAATTTGTAGAACTAAGTGAATCCCAAAGAACTTTACCAAGCCTGACATTTAAAAGTTTAATATATTTTCAATACAAATACCAATAAAATAGTCTAATTTATATGATTTATATTAATATGGTCCTTTGGGCATCTAAAAAACGGTAAATCGCCTGTTATTCTACTTGCACAATTATCCACTGAACAAATATTATTACCAGACATATTTAACAACTTTTTAGGGACACGATATACCTAAGCACACGGTTACAGCAAAACGTTTTTTGGCGCACAGCGTATCGGTTGGCTTCACACCATAGACTGGTACGAATATATTGGACAGGCGGGATAAGAGGGGTGCATTTTGAGAGCCGCCACGAGTGACAAAACTTATATGTTGCATATTCTTTGCAACTTTGGTTTTACGGTTTATGACTAGGGATGTGCGAAATGATTGGATTATTCTATAAAGTCTTATTTTTTTTATTTAATTAATCCACTAATTTTTTTTTTCTGGTTCATTGATTCATCGATTTTCAGATAAATCGTTTTTAATTAAATGATACGTCGATTTTCCTATTAATCGATTAGTTATTTTTTGAATTATTCAATTATTTCGTTTTCCAAATATTTAATTGGTTGATTATTCGAATATTATTGATTTTTTTGTCATTAATAATAATTGATTATTACTTTTGAAAATCTACTGTTAGTCTTGAATCGTAATATTTAAGCGGTGATACAGGGAACTTTCAGTAAATTACTTTATTTTAAATTGCGTAAGCAATATACGGTCAACCTAACAAGTTGTACTGCTATAGCCTTCCCTGTTTTATCATGCCAATAGTTTTAAATGAAACTAGCTTAGAAATAACTAAAATCTAAAAACAATTTCCACCTCAATGATTGTTTACCCCACGTTACCCCCCTCTAAATATAATAAAAATTGGTAAATCTATACAGCCAATTTCGGTTTTTTCCGGATATCTCCGGAAGTACTCGGAATTTTACAACTTTCTAATCGGCATGTTGTTAGGCACCTAAATGCGCAACTTTGCCATAATTTAACCGACTTCGTATCTCTTACGGTTTCCGAGATCCCCATGCATGCACTCGAATCTGTGGCACCCTGTATATATATATATATATATATATATATATATATATATATATATATATATATATATATATATATATATATATATATATATATATATATATATATATATATATATATATATATATATTTACATAAATATATATATATATATATATATATATATATATATATATATATATATATATATATATATATATATATATATATATATATATATATATATATAAATATATATATACAGTATGTCTCAGTAAGTTGGAACCATATGGAAAACTTTTTTATTATTAATTTTACGAAAAAAAGTTATATTTCATAAAAAGTTCTGCATGGTCTAAAACCTAAAATGCAACTATTAGATATTAATTTTTTTAGGCATATACGAGTTTTGTCAACAAGTATGAATTTTGCCCAAGAGTAAAGTACCTTTGTTTTTGACAATTTCGAAAATTGTTAAAGGAAAAAGTTGATCAGAACTAAACACAATATTTAAATATGAAATTATACCCATTTACGATAAAAAAAAAATTTTTTGTAATTAAAAAAGAAAAATTCTACTTTATTACTTATGGATAAATACAATATAACTTAATAACACCATTTTAATGTACTTTATAAATTCCAACACGTTTTGACGGTTGCTGTAAATTATTTCCCGCTCTTAACAATTCATTTCTATGTCAGAGCATCCTAGAATACATGTAACTACAGTTAAATTTGCATTTATATTATAGACATACGTTTCAAAAAAGAAAAATATTTTTTTCCTACGAGCGTGCGGAAAAGTCCACTTTTCCGCATGCATTTGAGTGCGCAAATTTGCACTTTTCAGCACGGTGTGCGGAAAAGTGAACTTTTCTCTTCAGTTCAGTAGGTGGTAGAGGAGCTTTCCTCACCTGAGGCAGTACCACCCCCCTTGCCCTTTAAAGAACTCGTGAAGTCTTAGTACTTTTCGAGTTCTGGGCAGTAATCCCGTTTTCCTTCTTCCTCCTCCTTCTTTCTCTTTTAATTTTCCTTCTTCCTCTTCTTTCTTTTTCTTGTTCTTTCTCTTTTTTTCCACTCTACTAAAATTTGGAAATAATGATGATGGCACACCCGAACGTAAAGTTATCCGGAGGTAAAATACCCCTCCATTCGGTTCTCCGGGCGAGGGGTACATTTGGGGGGCCACCATCGAAAGTCTGATATCGTTTACAAATATATGTGGGCTTAACTCTAACGTGAACTCTGTTCACCATTATCTTCAATCCTCCAAACCCCACATACTATTTCTTACCGAAACCCAAGTAAGTCCCAAAACAGCAACCAACCACCTCCCCTTTTCCCCGGTTATGAACTCATTTCATCTTTTCGACCCCATGGCGGCGTTTGTGCTTACGTTCGCAACGACCTGGCTTGTGTTAGGGTTTCTAACCTCGAATCGGGTAGGCCTGATATTCTTTGGCTTAAAACTTACTTTCAGATCCCTTTTACTAAATTTCTGCTGTATATACCGGTCCCCGTCTGACAATTCCTACAACGAGTTCTTTGATTTCCTTGCAATAAAGATCGACAATATTATTTCCCAGTTTCCATTGGCCGAAGTAATCGTCCTCGGGGATTTTAATGTTCATAATAAGGATTGGCTAGGCTCCACAAAAACTGATACACAAGGCAGAGCAGCAGAAAATTTCGCAATCAGCAACTCGCTCACCAATCTAATTATGGAACCTACCTACTTTCCTAGGGTTCCCACCCATAATTCTAACCCCCTAGATCTCTTTCTTACTTCCACCCGAACTCTATCAAGCATCAGTAACTGCTCCCCTTGGTCGCTCTGACCATGGTTTGGTCACCGTATCATACTCCACTCATTTTGAGGCAACTGAAGCATGCCGCCACGAACCGTCTGGCATACAATTCGGCCGACTGGGATGGTCTAGAGATTTCTTTGCCAGCTACCCTTGGAATCCTACCTGCTTTTCTACTCACGATCCTTCAGAAATATGTAAACAAATTACCGAAACAATTCAACTAGGCATTGAGACCTATATTCCCCACACTAAAAAGAACCCCATAACTTCAAATCACAAACCGTGGTTTTCTAAATCCTGTGACAAAGCCAGACTTTTAAAACTTCAAGCCCACAAAAGTTTCTTCAAAACCCCAGTCCCGAAAATCGACAGGCTAGCATCGAAGCAAGAAATCAGTATAATCAGACCATCTCAGAAGCAAAAGACCGTTTTAACAATCGAATAAAAGATAAAGTTCTCTCTTGCTCAAATGGCAGTAAAGCTTTTGGTCCTTTGCCAAAAATATTAGTAGAACTTTTGCACAAATTCTTTTCCACCCTAATCTCTGAAGATGGAATTGTCTCTACCTCCAAAGGAAAAGCCGAACTATTTGCCAAACAATTTGCTGCCAATTCTACGCTTGATCCTCCTATTAATCTTCCTCTTCCAACAGTTGTCCCTGTTTCTCATAAAATGTCCCATATAATTTTTAAACTCAAACAGATCAACGTATTCTTTCTTCTCTTAATACTAAAAAATCGTCTGGGCTGGATGGCATACCAGCAATCGTCTTAAAAAAAATGCTCCGAGCTTGCACCCATCTTAACTCACCTCTTTCGAATCTCTTACGACACGGGCATTTTTCCGGAGAGTTGGAAAGCTGCACGTGTGCAACCTGTCTCCAAAAAAGGATCCAAAAGTCTCCCTTCTAACTATAGACCTATATCTCTTCTTTCAGTTGTTTGCAAAGTAATGGAAAAATTCATTAATTCCCAAATCTTAAAGTATCTAGAAAAACATAAGATCTTACATGATAGACAATATGGATTCCGTCACAGTAGATCCACAGCTGATCTTCTTTCCTTTGTCTCACACAACTGGAACAAGTCCCTTGAGTTTCTTGGTGAATCCCAGATCGTTGCTCTTGACATATCCAAAGCTTTCGATCAGGTCTGGCATGATGGGCTTCTTAACAAACTTCCTTCTTACGATCTTCCACCTAAGCTTTGCTCTCCAGGTTCCTTTCCAATCGACGTATATCAGTTAGTGTAGATGGTCATTCCTCCAGCTTCTACCAAATTAATGCTGGGGTGCCCCAGGGCTCAGTGCTGGCACCCACGCTGTTTCTTGTACACATTAACGATCTTCTCTCTTCCACAATCAATCCCATTCATAGTTTTGCTGACGATAGTACCCTCCACTCTAGTATTCAATTTCTTAAGCCACCGTGTAATTCTGATTTTGAAAACAAGCGCAGGTCAATGCAGATATCTCTTTCACAAGACCTCAAACTTATCTTGGATTGGGGCGCCAAAAATCGTGTTCAGTTTAATGCCTCAAAAACACAGTCATGTTCGCTGTCGCGAAAAAAGTCTGCGAATGCTCATCCCTTACATATGAGCGGCCAAGTTCTGCAGAACAAAGAGTCGTTTAATCTAGTCGGCGTTACTTTTGAGAATAACCTCAACTGGCATAAACACATTTTATCCATAGCTTCGGCAGCTTCAAAAAAGATTGGATTCCTCTTTCGAGCCAGAAAATACTTCTCTTCTTCCAATCTGTACACTCTGTATGTATCCCAAATCAGACCCTCTTTAGAATATTGTTCTCATGTCTGGGGAATGGCGTCCCCTACAACACTTAGCATTCTGGACTCCATTCAAAAAAGAGCTGTTCGTCTTATTAATGAAAAGCTCACAGAAGCTTCTCTTCTTGCCCATCGTCGAGCTGTAGGATCTGTCGCTCTTCTATAGGTATTTTCACGGCTTCTGCTCAGAGGAATTGGCCAGTATTATTCCTTCTCTGGCAGCTCCCAACAGAGCAACACGTAGTGCAACTTTTATGCATCCTTTTACAGTTCAGTTAGAGGGCCCCGAACTTCCCGCTTTCTTCGATCCTTTATTCCTAGTGTGTCAAGACTATGGAACCTGCTGCCCGCAGAAGTTTTCCTTCTCCTCCCAATCTCCAAAAATTTAAGTCCCATGTGAACAAACTCTACCACACTGAAGACACCCACGGTACGTTAGTACTTAGGCATCAGCCTTCGTGGACTGTCCCAAGATAAAAAAAAAAAAAAAAAATCTTTCAAGAAGCAAGATTTAATGTATTTTAGTAATTGTAGGCAATTTTATGCAATTTACGAAACATTGCAAGTTTTAGTTTATTCTCTTTTTTGTTTGTTACTTTGTAATTTTCAATATTTCAACTAAAAAAAACAAAAAAACATTTTTTTAATTACCCTGTATAATAATAATAAATTTTATCAAGTCAAGCAACAATATGTAATCTTGGTGATTTTAACACATGTCGGATTTTTTTTTCGTTTCCATATGAACAAGCAATTGCACAAATGAATTTCAATAAAACAAGCATTTTTACGACAAAAATAATTATTTAAAATGAGTAGTTCCGATGAAAAGCTACCAGATTCTATCCTGGATGCAGCAAATACCGTAAGTTTGAATTTATTACCAGCAAAATCTCGTGAAAAATATGAGAATCAATATAGTCATTTCGAAAACTGGTCTAGCGGGGACAAAAATATTAAAGAAGAAGTGTTCTTGGCCTATTTTGGGGTTTGCAAAAAAAATATAAACCTAATACTTTATGGAGTAAATACTCTATGTTAAAATTGTCCCAAAGTGAAAAGACGATTTAGGCTAACAATAACACAGGGATACCGGCCAAAAAAAGCAAAAACTTTCAGCAAAGAAGAAGTTTCAAGATTCATGAAAGAAGCATCTGATAATATTTATCTTCTAATAAAAGTTGCTACAATTTTTGGATTAGCTGGTGGCTGGTGCTTGTAGGAGAGATGAACTTAAAAAAATAATGATTGATGACATACAGGATAATGAAAATTTGATAGTGGTAAAAATTCCTGACAGTAAAAATAACACTTCCAGAATCTTTGTAGTGTCCGATGAAACAAATAACGGACTTTATCTGCAATTGTACCGTAAATATGCAAATTTGCGAAAACCACATCCCCACACAGACGTTTTTGTCCAGTATAAACAAGGAGCATGCAGTACGCAATGTGTGGGAATAAATTCAATAGGTAAAATGCCTTCAGAAATTGCTGCATACCTAAAATTAAAAAATCCAGAAGAGTACACTGGACATAGTTTTCGTTGATCCTCTGCGACTATGTTAGCGGATTCTGGAGAAGGAATTACCAATGTCAAGCGACTTGGGGGCTGGAAATCAACGGCTGTATGGAGCTACATTGATGAATCCACAAATCAAAAAAAGATATGTCGAATAAAATATTGACCATGAACAACTCCCTCCTGAGCTAAGTCAACCTTCATCAAGCCGTACAATAAGCGCTTCCATAAGCCACCCGCTAAATAAAATTACAGGTTCTGCAATTAATTTACAATATGCTAATAACTGTTCTTTTGTTGTAAATGTTATCAACAAATAATTCTCATTTATAAATATGTTGTAGTAGTTCTTTTAGATTAAACATAATTTAAAAAATAATCATTGCTTTAATATTGGTATTATCTGACGCTCGTAGGAAAAATTTTGTTCCTAACGCTTGCGCAAAGTGACTTTTCCGCACTTGACTGCTTGCCCGAACTCCGCTTCGCGTCGTTCGGGCAACGGCAGTCGCATGTGGAAAAGTATTACTTTGCGCACTTGTTAGGAAAATAACTATTTATCGTAAATGGTCTCTTGGGCAAAATTCATATTTTTTGACAAATTTTGTATACGCCTAAAAAAAAATTAATATCTGATAGTTGTATTTTAGGTTTTAGATAATCCAGAACTTTTTATGAAGAATAACTTTTTTCGTAATATATATATATATATATATATATATATATATATATATATATATATATATATATATATATATATATATATATATATATATATATATATATATATATATAATAAAAGGAGGGATAGTCTTGACTTGACTAGTTAGAAACCAAGATTGTGGTTTTTGGGGTTTAAGTCAGATTAGGCTTTATTTATAAGTAAAACTCTTTGTTATTACTACCGAGCTTTCGAGGGAAATTTTTTGTTCCCTTCATCGGGGCTGAAAAATACAGAGAAAAGCGTTAAAATTAAGATCTTAAATATAAAGAACAAATGGATTACCTTGGGTACAACGTGAGTATTAATTGAAGTATTGTTGCAACACTCAAGAACATCAGAACCCATATTAATTAACTATACATAACGATTAATTAGCTACATGCCGATTACAATTCACCATGTGTTTAACCTATACCATAACCTCACTTTTTACCGGCATGTTTTTTACAAAACAATGGAGCGATAAGAGAATAAAATTCTTTTTGCAGGTTACCAAAAACAAAAAAAAAAAAAAAAAAAAAAAAAAAAAAAAAAAAAAAAAAAAAAAAAAAAAAAAAAAAAAAAAAAAAAAAAAAAAAAAAAAAAAAAAAAAAAAAAAAAAATTCCCCCCCCCTTTTTGGACCCATGTTGCAAAAAAATTAATACGTTATTAGGATAACACTTTTAAGATCTTTTTTTTTTTCCCCTAAAAAAATAAAATTATAATTTTATTTTATTAAATAAAATTATTTATTTAAATTTTAAAAAAATTTTTTATATATATATATATATATATATATATATATATATATATATATATATATATATATATATATTATTTATAATATAATAATATATATATATATATATATTGTATATTGTATAATTGAGTTTGTATTGTCAGTTTTTGTGAAAATTATACCACATTTGCATCAAGTTTGACGCTATTTAATTGGGGTATTTTCTATTTTTGTACAAAATTATCTGTACCAGCATTATTAAGAATTAGAATTACATTTAAAAGTTAATATTAATATGAAAAAATAATTTAGGAGGGTTTAAAATAAATTCATATAGAAAAAAACTACAAAAAGTTAGGAAAAAATAAAAATTTTACTAGAGAGCTGAAAATTGGTGTGTGTGTAGAATTTAAAAATATGCAACTTTTCCATATACCATTTTTGAAATTTTAGAAGATAATGCTTCATTTTGCGATTTTTTTTAAAAAATGTCAAATTTGACAGCAAAAAAAAGTCCCGTGATCATCCTTATATGCATTATTTGGCATGATTTTTAAAGCGAAAACTGTTTGGCAAAAAGAAATTTTACCCAAATTAATTAGGGAAATTTTTTCCCTTTTTAATGGGACTTTAGGGAACACTGTATCATATATAAGGGGTTTCATGAGGAAATGTCAATACTTCGGGAAGTGGTCGGGTCAAAATAAACCTAAAAGTCTATACACATATGGGTCCGCAAGGCCTTCGTTTCCGAAATACAGTTTTAAAAAGTTTTTATTTATTTTTCTTTTTTTATAAAATCTATGATAATGTAAATATTGAAGTAAAATTTGATATCCGGGGGTTTTTTGGTATGACGGATTCGAATCTAATGTTAGTAGGGGGTGCCACCTACACGTCTTTTTACTATTTTGAACAAACACAACTTTTTGGTACGGCCCTGTATTACATTTTTAGGTAAATTAAATAACTGTTTCGGTATTTTTACTTCAAAAAGGTATCTGTTAAAAGTCGATATGAGCAACCGTTTTCGAGATATTTGGATTTAAAAAAAATACCACGCATGGCACGCATTTGATATTATAATAGCAAAATTTGAAAAAAATTAAACAAAATTTATAATTAAACGATATGTATTTTAATTTTTAATAAAATTAGTTTTATTAAATTATGTTCAGCAAAACATAAAAAAAGAAATAATAAGAAATATAAAAAAATATCAATAAAAACTTTAACACCCGTATATCCAAACGGGAAAGTTTTAAATATTTTAATTTTATTTATTTTTATATATATATTAAATATTTATTTATTTATTTATTTATTAATTTTTCTGAAACCATTTAATTTAATTTATTTTTTTTGAATTTTGGGGTAGGGGTTTTTTTAAAAAATGTATAATAATACATTTTTAATAAAAAAACCCCATGCCCCAAAAAAAAAAAAAAAATTTAAAAAAAATAAATTATATATATATATATATATATATATATATATATATATATATATATATATATATATTTATATATATATATATATATATAAAAATATATATATATATATATATATATATATATATATATATATATATATATATATATATATATATATATATATATATATATAAAACAGTGCGAGTCTGTAACTTGGAATAAATTCGATAATAAAAAATTGTTCGGAAAAAAGCTCGGACACTCAATTGAGATTGTAAGTTGCGCATTTTTTTCAATAAAATTTTTATACAGGGGTTCCATGTAGGCGGGGCTAATCCCCTTTCCTTTTTTTAAATGGGACACCCTATATGTTATTATATTTTTGAATTATCCACAAAATTCATTTTATGTATCACATGCCATACCTTTATTCGATTGTTTAAGATTGATAAGATAAAAATTTTTTGGACAATGCTCGAAATTTGTGGGGCCGTTAAAAAAAAAGTATTTTATAAACTTAAAGAAAGTTTATTAAATCTTTTTCTTTAATAAGTGTTCAAAATTTAAAACCCTTTACTAAATGCCAAAAGTACTACAAATCCATTCTGAACGTTTTTTTGCATTCTGGAGAAATTTTTACACTCTTGCCCTATTCTAGTTTTTCAACCCCCAATATTTTTCCGGGTTGGTCATTAAACTTTGGGTTTCAAATATCCCCATAGGAAAAAAACCAAAGAGTAAATCCATCTTTGGGGGATTCAAAAGTCCTCTCCTGCCAATCCATCTGCCCAAAAATAGTATCCAGATAGTTCGAACAGGTCTTGAAAATGAGGAGGGGGGCACCATCTTCGAAACCAGATGTTTCTATTTGGCATATCAGCTTCTATTGGATCAGGGAATAGAACAGCTAGATTTGGGATAGTTCTTCTTGTAAAAACTGTAAGTACCTTGCTCCATTTAAATTTTCTTCGAAGAAAATTGGGCCTATAACTTGCTGACCTAGAATCCCTGCCCAACATTTACTTTTTCGGGTGTTGAGTGTGGCCTTTCCTCATCCAACATGGATTTTCTTTTGCCCAATAACGGCAATTTTGACGATTTACTTCTCCGTTCAGCATAAATGTCGACTCATCGGAAAAGAGAATGTTTTCTGTAATAAGATTATTATTCTGCATTAATTCCATAAATTTTTCACAAAATTCAATTCTTCTATCTGCATCCTCCTCATTGAGTTCCTGGAGAATTGTTAGTTTATAGGGATGAAATTTTTCTGCTTCAAGAACCCTTACTACTGAAGACTGGCTCACTTCCAATTCGCGCGCTACCTGCCTAGTGGGAATATTGGGATTTTCTTCAATGGCTAATAACACATTAATTTTGGTGTCTTCATTAAGCGCAGACCGACGAGAACTGTGTTTCAATCTTGCTTATAGTACTTTGAGATATGGGTGGTAAATCAGGATACTTCTGTCTGAATAAATGCAAAACTTCATTTTGGGTTCTTGTTCTATTTCCGTACCCAATCATCATCAAGATTTCAATTTTGTACTTTTCACTTAAAAAGCCCATTTCGTAAAAAAATTAAAATAAACTTAAATCTGATTATCCGATAGTAAAGGCACGTTTTGTAGCAATGTCAAAATTTATAAAATGTCAAAATTATAAAAATGCCACATTTTTATAGCACATTCATAAAATACATTACAAAAAAAACTGTTTACTGAGACGCATATTTTTAAATTTAAAACATTTTTAAAATAAAAAATCAAAACTTAAAAACAATCGAATAAAGGTATGGCCTGTGATACATCAAAATGTTTGGAATTTTGTGGAGAATCCAAAAATATAATAACATATAGGGTGTCCCATTTAAAATAAGAAAGTTGGTATTAGCCCCGCCCACATGGCACACCCTGTATAAAAATTTAATTGGAAAAAATGAGCAACTTACAATTTCAATTGACGTGTCCGAGCGTTTTCCGAACACACCCCCATTTATTTATTATCGAATTTATTC
This sequence comes from Listronotus oregonensis, assembly GCA_019359885.1. Taxonomy (NCBI): domain Eukaryota; kingdom Metazoa; phylum Arthropoda; class Insecta; order Coleoptera; family Curculionidae; genus Listronotus; species Listronotus oregonensis. The sequence continues at coordinate 18,964 of JAHBCN010003372.1, read as the reverse complement.
CAAGTTACAGACCCGCACTGTATATATATATATATATATATATATATATATATATATATATATATATATATATATATATATATATATATATATATATATATATATATATATATATATATATATATATATACGAAAAAAATCAGTGAAACTAATCCGAATTAAAATTAATCTTTACCCTTCTGCCATTCTTTTTTATATGTATTGTCAAAACATCCTAGAAGTTTGACTTATTTAAAATGCCAAATTTTGGAAAAATTGAAGCTTAAAGTAAAAAACGATTTACCGCAATTTCGTAAAATAAGCCTTTTTATTTAAAATAAATTCAAAAGTACTGGAGATACGAAAAAAATGCTAAGAACCGAATTGTAACTTTTTTAATTACAAATATTTTTCTTTGTTTGGTTATACCAGTAAAAGTAAAAAATATAGATCGGACAATACTAGTATTTGGGAATTTTTATTCTGTCGTTATCAATATAGGATTAGGTGAAAATAAAGTTAAATAATAAGGGTTTTTTTGTTCGCTGCATATTACTTCTCAAATATTTATCTGATACGCTTTCTAGCTTTTTTATTCTCTCTAAAGTTAAACTTAACATTATATAGTATCAAATTATAAACAAAAACACTATACCTATATCAAATATACGTGTTTTCCAATAAACCTTCGTTTATTATTTTCTCCACTCGAATGCTGCTTGGCGTCTCTAGGACGGTTAAATTAAACTGGAAATTTGACTCGATTCATTTAACTAATTCTAATTTCAGTGTTATAGGTTTTGGATGTCCTAATATTAGCATTTATTTAAAACTGTTTATCGGTGACTTTTTTGAAAGCTTTTTTCGTTATAGTCCAGGCGCAAGTACTTTGAAGCGTTTAAAATAGGGGAAAAATTGTATTGTTTTAAACGGTTAACTAACATGTTGCGAAAGTGTATAAAAGTTAATAACTTATCGTTGGGCGAAAATAGGCAAAAATTAAATTAAAGCTGACTAAATTCTCTCAAAAAGGTCCCATTCACCTTTCTTGTGTAATGCATAGTTTTAGAGTATCAGCCACATAAACGGCCGAGTAATGATCGCATTGTTAAATTTAACAATGGACTTAGCAATTGTTAAAAGTTAACACCGGTTTAAAATGTTTAACAAAATGTCAGATTTTGACAGGTTGCCTCCTAAAATCATTGAATAACACTGACAATGACGTTTTGTTAAACATTCTAAGCCGTTGTTAACTTTTAACAATTGCTAAGTCCATTGCTAAATTTAATAACGCGATCATCACTTGGCCGAAAGTGTAGCAAATTTAAAAGATTGTAGGAAACACTGATTTCAGGATACCTAATTCCACAAAAGATTACTACGTGGCCATTTGCCCACCCCGTTGTCCATTTTAAAATGTCCTGGAAATCCAAGTATAAACAGTGGGGGTGTCTAAAAATGCCGTGCTAGCAATGTACAGGGTCCTTGATTATTTTTAGGTGGCATCTGGAGCCTTTATTTCTAGAGGTAGAAAAAAATGTTTTTTATAAAAATTGTAGGATTTTGCATATTATCTTTTGAATTTATCAATTAAAAAATATCGCATTAAAAAAATAAAAAAAATATCAGCAACTTTAACTTTTTTAACTAGAACACCCTGTAGATTATGAAGTATAACGAAAGTTTTTTTTTATTTCAAATATATTGTCATTGATGATATTTGAGTCAACAGGTTTTAAGATATTTTAGCTTAAATTATAAATTAATCGAAAAAAAAATCATATTAGTATTAAGAAAGCCGTGGAAACAATAAAATTGTTATGATAAATTTGACATTTCGATATTAAAAAAAGTTAAAGTTTATCATTTTAACTATTAAGAATAATCTTTTTGTCGATGGGCTATTTAGAAAAACAAAAAAAAAACGCTTTTGTATTTTTTTTTAATGGCAACAATACTAAGGTGACGACAGTGTAAAGGGAATATCACTTATTATATCCTTAATAACGGGTACCAGCTATTATAGAGAGTATTAAATACAGAATAAAAAAGTTTAGTGTCCGATTAGCTTAACAATAAAGAAAAGGACTGTAGCACGAAATGAAAACGAAGATTTAGCTATACTCGTTTTTTCCAGGATAATTATTATACTTTTCCTATTGGACTAACACTAACTACTTTTAATAATTTTAGAAAGTCCTGAAATATCAATCTTGGATGCGGCATCTAAACTTAATGAAACATATTTTCAAGTTTATTTAACTTTAAAATTTAATAAATTTCATTCCTATAACTTTATGTCCGTCCAGAATCTTTCTGAACAAAACATGCAGGACCGACCTGAGTGTACACTAGAAATAGCTAGGCTTATGCGGCAGACTCCAGAGTTTTTAAATAAAATTCTATTTACCAACGAGTCTTCCCTCACTCTAACAGGAATGTTAAATTGCAAGAATATGCATTAATGATCCAAAGAAAACTCTCACTAAATTTAGCAACATAACAATTTTATTGTTTCCATGACTTTCTTGATATTAATATGATTTTCTTTTTAACTTATTTATACTTTTAGCTAGGACAATTTAGGCATGGAATGGAGTAAATTAGGTTTGACTTTTTTTTCTTTGGTATTGGACTTTTAAAGGTGTAAATAACGAGTTTACTAAATTATGTGCTTTATGACAAACAACCACGTTATACTTGGAAAGAATGTGTTTTATTTTTTGTGAAAGACCATCAATATAAGGCATAGCTATGTATTTGTTTTCTTCTTTGTTCATATCTTTCGGAGTTTTTGTAATTTATTGTAAAATAAATATGTTCTTTGGTTGATAACCCTAGATATGGTGTTTTCGGGGTAGTGGTTGTTTACTAAGGTCTGCTTTACTTTTTGTAAAATTTCTGGTCGATATTCCGCAGAAGTTAACGCAATGGCTCGGTCGGTAAGACCTATTATAACACTATTTCTTTGATTTCTTGGATGACTAGAATTAAAATTGAGATAACGACTAGACCACGTATCTTTGGTATAGCATTTAGTTTTAAGTGTTTGTTGTTTATTATCTCTTATTATTGTAAGATCTAGAAAATTTATTTTTTTTCTGTTTCTATTGTGAATTGTAACTTGGGATGGAAGTTATTAAATGCATTTAATATATCGTTAACCTTATCTTGTGGCACTGCTGTTAAACAGTCATCGACAAACCTTTTAAAGAAAATTTTATTATATATATATTATTAAAGTCTAGGTTTTTAATTACATTTTCTTCCAAATATTCCATCACGAGCTGTGCTACTGTAGAAGAGATGGGCGAACCCATTGCACAACCATTTAATTGTTGGTAAAATGTATTTGCATATTGAAAATAATTATTATTTAAAGCCAGGTTTGTGCCTTCGGTAAAATCATTTAGGTTATGGCATGATGTATCAGATCTCCAAGGTAGGCATCCTGTTTAAATTAATTTTATTATGTACCTGATTTTGTGTTAAGATAGAACTTTTTAAATGTTGATTTTAAAATTGTAATTCGTTTCATGGTTTACACTAATCTTTTAATACTCTAAAAATATTGTGTGATGTTCTGTTTGAATTATGTTTTGATTTTAATTCTATTTTTTAGATACTTACGCTTGAAAAAGCACAATAAATAATGCGCGAAACGTTGCAATAAACTTCCACCATTTGCTTTATTAACCTATTCCCAAGAATAAAAAAGGAAATTTATATATATATATATATATAATAATATATATATATATATATATATATATATATATATATATATATATATATATATATATATATATATATATATATATATATATATATATATATATATATATATATATATATATACGATGAATGGATGGAAGAGCAGCGTATCAGGGTTTTACCGAAACCCGCACATAGTCCGGATTTAAATGTTATGGAAAATGTTTGGGGCTTATTAGTTAAAAAATAAATAGGAAAAATGAGTTTAGGCCGCAAAATGTAAACGAACTAAAGGATAAAAAAATGAGTTACGAGGAAAACGGAACCGCAATGAAATATAAATATAAATATTTTCTTTAACCTTTTGCTTTATTTATAGTAATTAAAATTAAACAATGTAAAAAAGAGCGATTTACAAAAATTGGCAGAAAAGTAAAAATTTGACAAATTTTTTGCCCAAGATTTAATGGCCGTCACTGTACAATAAGTCCTTAGAAATAGATATCTCTGCAGTAGTAGTAATGAATCCATGTTTTATTTGTAGTTAAAACAAAAAAGAAGTTTTTTTTTAATTACCCCGTATAACAATAATAAGTAAATATGTATGTTAAACAACAATAAGCCATTTGTTGATTTTGACAAATAATGTCAGATTTTTTCTTCGAGCAACAATTTAACATGTTTTAAATACATTATATGAAATGCCTATTCGGAAAGAAAATATCAAGACTTATCCGACGACTGGAAGGATTAAGTAAGAAGAAAGCTGAACTGTTGTCTTAGGTAGAAATACCAACAGACCACGGCAAATAAGCCTCAAAAACTGTTTACTTAAATATCATTAATGTATATATTTGAAATCAGACAGAAAATATCTTTCGTTGTAGCCCATAATATACAGGGTGTTCCATTTAAAAAAGTTGAAGGTGCTCATATTTTTTCATTTTTTTAATGCGATATTTTTTTACTGATAATTTCAAAAGATAATATGGAAACAACCCACAATTTTTATATAAAAAATGTTTTTATATCTTCAAAAATAAAGGTTTTAGATGCCACGTAAATATAATCAAAGACCCTGTACAGAGCGGCCCGTTTATTAAGGGTCTATACCTTTTTTTGGAAACTATACGTTATACGAGAAAAAGTTATTTACGAAACTTGTTTGTTGTAAAAGTATTTTTAATTTTATCATGTTTATAAGTTTGTTGCGTTTTTATATACAGAGTGGCGACACAAAGTTGATTTTTTTTAATGAAACACCCTATATTTTATCATATTTGGATAGCCCTTTAAAAATAAATTCAACGATATATATGACTATGGGTCTGTGATGCACCGTTCTGAACTTATTAAAGATTATCTTTAAAATGGATGCAATTATGTAACCATTATGACTACGACGCTGATTAACTTAAAAAAATACGCGTATGCTTTTTAATACAGGGTTCTCCATAATGGACTACCTATTTTGATATTGAAATAAATTATATATGAGATAAGTCAGTACGTTTTTTTATATATTATTATCTTCTATGGCCTTTGGGATTTGAATCAACATATTATTAATCGAGTATGCCCCTGTCACAAAACTGGAAAAAATTGATTTTCGTAAATGGTCATTTTTCTAATAAAGCATTATTGGGTTTGAACACATAATTTAATATTTAGTTTTAATTATCATGAATTAATCAGTTCAACAAGGAGTTTTTTTTTGCGTAAAAACATAAAGAGTAAATTAATAAAAAAAGATGAAGCGATAGTACCGGGTCTTTGATTATATTTACGTGACTTCTGGGGCATTTATTTTTAAAGATAGAAAAAATAATAAAAATTGTAGGATTTTTTCCATATTATCCTTTGAAATTATCAGTAAAAAATATCGCAATAGAAAAATGGAAAAATATAGGCAACTTCAACTTTTTTAATTGAAACACCCTGTATATTATGCGCTACAACGAAAGATCTTTTTTTCTGATTTCTAATATATAAATACATTGATCATATTTGGATGAACCAATTTTGAGATATTTTAAGTCAAATTATTAATAAATTACAAAAAAGTTTCATATAAGTATCAAGAAAGCCATGAAAACAATAAAATTGTTATGTTGCTAAATTTGGTGAGGGTTTTCTCTGGACCAATAATGTTTATTTTTGTGATTAAACATTCCTGCTAAAGTAAAGGAAGACTTGTGGGTAAATAGAATTTTATTTAAAAACTTTGGATCCTGCTGCATAAACCCAGCTATTTCCAATGCATACTTAGGTCGTTCCTGCATGTTTTGTTCAGGAAGATTCTGAACGGACATAAATTTATAGGGATAAAATTTGTAAAATTTTAAGGTTAAATGAATTTTAAAATCTGTTTTATTAAGTTCAGATGCCGCATCCAAGATTGATATGTCAGTATTTTCTAAAATTATTAAAAGTAGTGCTAGTCCAATAGAAAAAGTATAATAATTATCATGAAAAAACAAGGATATCAAAAACTTTGTTTTTTTCTTCATTTTAAGGCTTTTTCATTTAATAAACTTTCTAACTATGTATTTAAGAGTATCTATAGACGGTACCTGTTGTTAAGGATATAATAAGTAATATTTCCTTTGCACTGTCGTCACATTATTATTGTTACCATAAAAAAGACGCATTATAGCGATTTTTTGTTCTTCTCAATAGCCCATCGACAAAAAAGCAATACTACATTTAATAGTTAAAATGATAAATTTTAACTTTTTACAATATCAATACGTCAAATTTATTAAAACAATTTTATTGTGTTCATAGCTTTCTTGATACTAATATGATTGTTTTTCAATTTATTTATTTTTTAAGCTTAAATATATATTTGAAATCAGAAAAAAAAATCTTTATTGTAGCGCATATTATACAGGGTGTTCCATTTAAAAAAGTTGAAGTTGCCTATATTTTTCCATTTTTTTATTGCGATATTTTCGATAATTTTAAAAATAATAGGAAAACCTACAATTTTTATAAAACATTTTCTGTCTTAAAAATAAAGGCTCCAGAAGCCACCTAAATATAATTACAGACCCTGTACATACCGCTAAAAACTCTAAAAGAGTTTTGCAAGAAGTGTTTAATGACCGACTCATTTCACTATTTGAGGATTTAAATAGACTTTTAAGGTCCCCGGACTTAACTGCACCAGACTCTTTTCTGTGGGACTATTTAAAGTCAAAGGTTTTTGCAACTCGTCCAGAAAACATCCAAGATCTTATTCCGAATTCCTGAAGAGGTCCGGTAAATAGATCAGGTTGTCCTTCATCGTGTCATGAATCATTTCTTGTCAAATCTTGAAAAGTGCATTGAAGTTAATGGCACTTACTTAAAATACGTAATTTTTATAGTTAATCCCAAAGAGTGAATTGTAATTAAATGTAATAAAATGTTAGTTTTATTAAGTTTAAACAATTCTACTGATCAACTAAAATGGGTAGTCTATTATGGGGAACCCTGTACGATAATGCTTTTGATCATTCAATACTCTAATTTTAAATCCTGTAGACAACCACGAGGTGATGCCAAAATTCGAAAATCGTTACATTTCGGATGTTTTTTAAATAAGACACCCTGTATATTATTGTATTTTTAAATAGCCACTTTAATTGCACTTCCAATAATATAACATAGTAAAGGTCTTAAAGACTTACGTTTTGGCTTAATTGACAGATATTAAAACTGGTTATAAGATTTTAATTATTAAAATATAAAAATGTGAATTATCTGCCTATTAACGTGGTCACAACTCTGACCTTCATTGTTAAATTATCCATGTATCATAACCGTAATAGAATGTTGTTAAGAAGTCATATTAAAAACAAACTATCAAGTTTTCCACAATGTTGCCAGATTTAGCAAATGACTAAAAGGGTTGTGAACATATTGGTAAGAAGATAATTTACAGTTTTTATCTTAATCATTTAAATCTTATAACCAATTTTTGAATCTGCCAATTAAGCTAAAACGCTAAGTCAGCGACCTATACTATGTTATATAGTTGAAATGCCAATTAAAGTGGCTATTCAAAAATATAGTAATCTACAGGGTGTCTCAATTACAAAAATCCGAAAATTAACAGTTTAAACCTAAGTAATTAACTCATTCACGTTCCGCCAGTTCATCAACTTTTTCATCTATTACAGCAACAAAATCAACCAAAATATCTCCTCTATTAGAACCCCTGTATACAACCTAAAATTATATATATAATAATAATAAAATTAGGTTTCATAGTACGAACAGTGTTATTTAAAAATATTTAGGTAGGAAAAAAGCTTCATTTCTATAAAACTACTAGGCACAGCTTTGTGTACTAGGTATTAATCATAAAAATTCTAATCAGTACATTGTGTTCTCGGCCACTTTCTGATGAAAAATATTCCGTTTAAATAATAAAGAGTTCAGAACGGTCTATGCATAATACTTCCCTTAATATTTCCCGTGGGTGTAACTTTTCTTGCCGTACTTTTATTATGTTGGTTTTAAAAATTGCAATTTAAAATGACCATTAAAATACTGTATTTTTATGTTTTTCTTCATTTATAGTTTTAAAATAAAAGTTATAGAGTCATGGTTTACACAAAGGCTTATGCAAAGGTTAAATTAAAGATACAAAATTTAAATAAATAAAAACGCTTAAAAAATAGGATTTCCAATTTAAAAAAATGGATAGCTATAATTTGTCACCGTAAGAAAACGAAATTCAAAAATTTCTTTTGTAGATAATCTTTATAAATTTCTTTAAGGTTAGAACGGCTTAGACTTTGTATTATCTGCGCTGTATGCATAAACAAATAAAAAAACATGAAATAATTGATAAAAATAAACGAAGTTAATTTATTAAATATTAGTATCTAGATTTTATCTACTTATCTTTTAATTATTTTCCTTTTATTTACTCCAGTAATTATGTATTTATTATTTGAAACTGAAAATAGTTTTGTTAGTTTCTGCCCTTTTCAAGTTAGTGTTTATGTATATGTATACATATACATGTTTGTTCCAAATTGCGATTTCAAAAAATATCGGACATAGACAATTTTTTTTGGTAAAAATTACCTTCCGAAAAGATTGTGTGGGCTTTACTGTTTAGAGATGTTAAAAAAAACTTAAATGTTCTATTTTTTACAAATATGGTAAAGCTTCTATATTGATCACTATTAATTTATTTGCTCTTTCTTTGCCCGAATTACTTTTGACTTATTGTATTTTAATTGTTTTCTTGCCATATTATGATTTTATGGCCTATGTGTAATGCTTCATTAAAAGGGTAAAGTTGGCTGCTTTTTAATTCCCAAATATAATTAAAATAGGGTTATTAAAAGAAGTTTCAAACCGAATATGGTAAACTATTAATATTCTACAAGTCACAGAAATGGCTGCTTTTTATTTCTAAAATATAATTAAAATAGTGTCATTAAAAGAAGTTTTAAATCAAATATGGTGTCATTCAAATGAGCCCTGGGTCGGGGGTGGCAAACCGGTCTTTTCGCGATCAACTGGTCGATTGCGGCTATTAGTTCAGTAGATCTTGGCAAGGCAAAAAAAACAACATAAAACAATCTAAGATACTTAATAATCATATTTTAAAAAATTGAAAAGTCGGTAAAATTCATTGATTATAGAGACATTTAAAGAAAGGCAGAAAAGATCTTAACTCTAATCAAGTTGACCACACCTTTACTAGGTGATCTTGTATGAACAAGCAAATTCCATATTCCGAGACCTCGAAAATCCTCGTATACTGTCACTTTGTCTGTTATATTACTAAAATTAAATATCGACTGGTTTCAAAGAACTTTAAAAGGCCCATTTTAAGACCTGATATGCAAAATCTATGCATAGCCAAATTATGGGCTCATTGAGACTTTTGATCAGTATGCCGAAGACAGTCCTCCTGCAAATTTTTAACCAAAATATGGAGAAAAATATTATCCTACAGGTCACAGAAATAGTTTTGTTTTATTCTGACCTTTGTCAGCACTGTATAAAAACCTTCATACTATGCTTAAGTTAGAATTTATGATAATTTTTCAAGACATTATAGGCCATTCACTCAAGCAATAACTGGCAATAGGGTCCTAAAAAATACCTGCTAAAGTACTATATTCTACTATATTAACAATTGACGTTTGTGTTTTAATTTGAGCCTTGTATACACATTCTTTTCTATTTTGCATTTGTTTTTTATAGATAATTTAAAAAAAAATAAAATTGGCATTGGTTTGAAAAAGATCTAACATCTTTGTTTGGAATTAGTAAATTTTACCCAACTCTGTGTTTACACGTCGTCATCGTGGTTGGGCCCAGTAGGATCTTGGAACATGCGCTAGAGTTGCTGGTTATCGGCAACTCTTTTGGCTAGCGTATGGAACGGGATCCGAAGCTAAGATGAACACATGGCTTAACTCAAGGTGTTAGCATACCGTGCTGATAAGTGAATCCTGTGCCTAAAACAGGTGTCTCCAACGGTGCCTCTGAGATACAGGGCGACCTCTCAGAGTATCTAGCCTTACTGCGGTAATGCGGGGCTCTGCCGTGGTGGACTATTTCTTCCCTAGCTCTAAACAGAAAGCGGACAGAACCGCTTTTATGGGAAAAAAGTGACAAAAGTGCGCTGACCGAAACGGATAGATCCGTTTCGAGAGGTGCCACTCAAGGTCACCAGCAGACAAAGGTGCGCCGACCGAAATGGGTGAATCCGTTTCGAAAGGTGGCCCTGAAGTCACCGGCGCCTGTTTCACGAGAAAGGGCTAATCCATCCCGAACAAACAGGTGCTTAGAAAGGGTTCCCTGAATCCAAACAGAATACGGACAGAACCACCTTTATAGAAAAAAGGGTTCCTTGGATTTAAACAGAAAGCGGATAGGACCGTTTTCATAGGGTAACATCTGGTTCCTGTAACAAGGACCTGGTAGCTACCTACGTCACTAGACCGGGAGAGGAGGGCATGACGGATCTAATCGTCTGCTCGTCATACTCTCCAGGAGACAGGGACACCAGAACACATCAGAACACATTGTGGTCGTGTCCGGCAGCGACACGAGTAAGAGGAGATGTAAGAACTCTCTCCCCATCTGGTATCGGATTCATTAGAAGTCCGATCCTATTGGGAGAAATATAAAAAGATGTGAGCCACAATAGACCGAGCGGTCGCAGTGGAGGGCGTAAAAAGTCCACTCACTTTAAACCTACCTTACCTACCTATTAAATATTTTACAAAACAGTTCTGCTTAAAAATGCTCTTACGGATTTAAAAAATTTAGAAAAATTATATAGTGTTTTTAAAAATGCAATATTTTCCTTTTTTTAAAATATCCTAAAAATTAAAATAACCCATACTATGCTGCATGAGCCATTATTTTCATACAAAATTGAGTTAAGCTGGCACTTTTTTTCCTGTAATAGTTTTCGAGATTTTATAGTCCGTGAGGCCACCGCAAAAAACCAAGCCAATAAGAGATACGCATAAAATATTTATTTTTAAATTACTATAAACTATTTTTAATTCAAATCCGGACTGCTGCTTCTGCTCAGCGGCTTCAAATTGCATTTTTTTTCCTAAAAAAATCATGAAAAATCGGTTTTTAATATAACACGTAAACTATTAATTTTAGGAAAAAAAGTATATAATTAAAATTAATGGCCTAAGAAAACTAAGTTAGTTTTTTTATAAAAATTTTTGTAGCCTTTTAGTTTTTGAGATATTAACAATTTATATTTAAAATAAAAACGCAAATATATAAAAAATTAAAAGAGTTACAAAAAAATGCAATTAACAAAAAATATGCCATTTAGTAAGCTCTATAAAGGTATTGGACACATTTTTAAGAAAATAAGTTATAAAGGAGATATAGGCAAGAAAGTGATTTTGGCCATTAAAAATTTTGCTAATAACAATATTTTTTAGTACAAGTAAGTATACCAGCTCCAATTTATCTAAAAATTAATTTAAAATGTTTGATTTACTAAATGAAACAAATTAATAACACATGACATGTGCCTCGAGGCAATAGAGGATAACCTTGTGGCACAGATTTATATTTTTTTTTGGTCCAATAATTGTACCCATACAGATCCACTTAATACTTTAACTAAAATAAAATTTAAACTTTATTTATTAAAAAAAAAATAATAACAAGTGCCTTTTCTATCTGGATGTTATATACCTGGCAGGACGCTTAACATTTCTCGATCTTTTATGCTACTGTGTATAGCTCTTCGTTTAAATATTTTTATTATTGATTTAAATAATAATATTATTAATTTATGAGGATAGTTACTTGTTTAGAATGATCTTAAGAAAATTTTAATTGGATTTTTAACATGAATTTTTTTTATAGTTTATTTATTTTTTTTTATTTAGTTGAATTAATGTTTAAACTTTAATTAAATTATATTTTAAAGTAGTAACTAAATGGGTAAATACCAAAATTTCAATAAGAATGGCTTTAAGCCCAGAAGAAGTAGATAGGTTAATAAGAGAAATGTTTTAAAAGGTTATTGAATAAACTTAATATATATATATATATATATATATATATATATATATATATATATATATATATATATATATATATATATATATATATATATATATATATATATATATATATATATATATATATATATAATATCTTAAAAATATGATTAAAATTTTCTCAAGATCATTCTAAATAAGTCACTGTCTTTATATATTATTGATATTAGTATTTAAATCGATAATAAAAATATTTAAACGATGAGCTATACACATAGTAGCATAGAAGATCGAGAAATGTTAAGCGTCCTGTCAGGTAAATAACACCCTGATAAAAAAGGCACTTATTATTATTTTTAAATAAATAAAGATTACATTTTATTTTAGTTAAAGTTTCAAGTCGATCGGAATAAATACAGTTATTGGATCAAAAAAAAAAAAAAATTGAATGGAACATTTTGGATTAAGTTTTAGATGGATCGGAGCTGGTATACTTACTTGTACTAAAAAATATTATTAGCGAAATTTTTAATGGCCAAAATCACTTTTTTGCTGATATCTTCTTTATTATTTATTTTATTAAAAATGTGCCTAATCTTTTTTATAGGCCTTACTAAAAGGCATAGCTTTTGTAAATTACATTTTTTGTGACTTTTTTAGTTTTCGAGATATTTGCGTTTTTATTTTAAATATAAACCGTTAATATCTCAAAATCTAAAAGAGCTTCAAAAAAGGTCATATTAAAAAACTAACGTAGTTTTATTGGACCATCAATTTTAATTTCATACCCTTTTTTTCTAAAATCAATAGTTTTCGAGTTATATAAAAAAACGATTTTTTATGATTTTTTTAGGGTAAAAAAATGCAATTTGATTCCGCTGAGCTGAGGCAGCAGTGCGGCTTTGAATCGACTATTGTACATAGTAATATAAAAAATATATTTTATGCGTATCTCTTATAGGCTTGGTTTTTTGCGGTGGTCTCCCGGACTATTAAAACATGCATATCCGTAAAAGCATTTTTAAAATCACATTTTTAAATACCCTCCTTATAAATTGGGTTAACGTTGTAAAATATGTTATAATTATGCCTTTTGCGTTTTTAAAGTTTTACAGGTGCTTACACATGTAAAATAGCTCCCCATTTCAAATCACTTTTAAAAAGCACTATATTCTAAAATTTGTATTATTTTACATATTATAAATATAAGACAGGTATTTTTACTACTATAACTAAAATACAAAAATTTAAAAATACATGTTTAGATATTTATATTAATTTTTTGGAACCTTTTTAAATAATAGAGCTAGTGCTTTTTAATAGAAGAGAATTGTAGATAACATTTGTCAGATATGTTTTTAACTTTTTAAAATAAATTTGCATAATTTGTGAAATGATATTATAAAAAGAAATATTTTGTTTGCCGCACTTTATATATGATTTCTACCAATAAAGGTTTCTTATTTTGCTTTCATGACTTTGGTGTTAGTTTTAGGGCCCCGCGCACTAGCAACTTTTTCGAAGCAACTATCTAGTTTCTTTAAAGAAATTCGAATAAAACACAGGGTATTAAATGCGACCCCGCGCACAGGCGACTTTTTATTTGCCGCAACTAAATAATTGCGTCCGGACCTACTCCGAGGGTGACTAAACAGTTGCTGGCAGAAATAGACTACGTGGATTTTTGTCTAACCGCGCGCACCGTCAACTATTCAGTTGCTTGACGGCCCATGTTTAGAGCGCTTTCATTACTTTTTGAAATAAATAATTTAAACCATTAGCACCTAGTATTATTATTTTCTTTACATTAGAGTTACCGCCAATTTTTCTTGAGGTGCAAAGCTGGGAAGGATCCTTAAAAAAGGAATTGATTTACGGAGCCGGATCCTCGTAAAGAAATCGAATCACCAATACGAATCACGATTTCTTTTTTAAGTAAACAAGAAATTAATCCGGGATATCGATTCCTATTTTTCGGATTACGAATCCGGATCATCTTTAGTTTTTATACTTACAGGTAAATTAAGCGTTAAAGATTTTAGCACGAAGCCCGAGCCGAAAAATATAATTTTAGCTCTTTTTTAAGTGCTTTTCTTTAGTCAAATTAGTTTTTGGTAAATATTTTTGAAATTTGAATATGTTATTTCTGAGATTAACATGAAACCACCCCTAAATGAAACATTTTTTGTAACTGTATTCCAAAACTTGCGATGCTAGAACTTTATAAGGTTTTTAAATGTGATTCTTGAGATAGCCTCAAGTAACTTATAAATGGGACATCTTATTGTTATCTTACGAAAAGTTTCACAAGTACCGTTTAATAATTTCGCTTCCTGCGGAATATAAAAATGTATTAAATTTTTAAATTTATTTTGGTGAGACATCCTGATATGTCCCATTTAAAAGTTTAATATTGTTATTTTAAAAATAACATTTTAAAAAACTTATGATGATCGAGAAATTAAATTTTAAAGACCAAATGCAAGTAGAGCTTATGCCCGTTTTTGAAAACCACACTCCATGGTTATGATATAAAATGTTTCTTTTAAATGGTGTTTCTCTGGACCTGAAAAACAACATATTTTGGTTAAAAACTACATGTTAGGTGTGTTTTCTTATTTAAAGATTTTAAAAGGCAAATGTTTTTAAATTCTTTATCTTTATTTCCGAAAATCAATGTGATGCTGATTAAGAATCTTAGGTAAAAATTTGGAAATTTAAAACTTTGGTAAAAATTTGAAAGGGCGTATTTAAAATGACGAATTTTGGAATTTGGCCCGATTTGTCTCAAATTAGAAATATAAGGAATCGATTCCATTTTGGGATCGGATCCTTTCAAAAAAGAATCGATTCCGGATAATTTTAAAATTATATAACGAATCCGGATCACGGATCGTAGTTTTAAAAGGTATTCGATGCCAGCCTTTAGATCCTCAAAAAGGAATCGATTATCTGGATTCGATTCTAAAAGGATTCGATTCCTACCCAGCTATTTTGGTAAGTTATTCGAGGTCCAAGGGTAACCAGTAGTTATTTAAATGTTTCTATGCCTATTCTAAAGTAATTAAAGACCTTATATGGACCTTCTTTTAATTTATTAAATAGCCAAAAACATTGTCCATCAGAAAGTCTAAAACTAATTATTGGATGTACCCAAAAATTTTGTTCCTTTGCTTGTTTTTGTGACGACCCAAAATGAGCGCAACAACGTACGTAGCGTCTACTAAATCCATTGACTAAGCTGAGAAGCAACTATTTAGTCGCCAGTGCGCGATGGCGGGCTTCTCACGGGTGAGTGAATTATTTAGTTTCCGGTGAGTAAAGTTGCCAGTGCGCGGGAGGCCTTAAAGTAATAGTGTCCACATTTATATTTACAGTGTATTCGTGTAGATTTTTAGTTTTAAGGTTTGATTTAGCAGCATATTTTTTTTTGCTATGAAATGATACTCTATATTAAATTGTTATAATTTATTACCAATTAGGTGAATATTAATAAAAAAATCAAAAAGGCTTGGTCAAGTTTAAGATTTAAAAAATATTTTACCAAACATAATACTTGTTTGTTATGATTTCGGGGCTGTTAAGTCCCATAACACCCAAAAAAACTAATGTATAGTTCTGGGCACCAAAAAAATCTTAAGCTCTGATAAATATAATAAATTTAACAAAATAGGATGTAATAAATTTTAGTAAGAAATAGGTTTTGACTAAATCTGATATAGTGTGTGCGTCAAAAGAGTAAGGTTACTAACATTTATAAGGGGTCAACAACAATAATGAGAATACTAATAAAATGAAATAACCAAATGTTTCCGAACGAAACCAATTATAAAAAATCTGCTGATCAAAAGTCTAAATCAGCCCACAATCCTGATACGCATAGCTTTTGAGATATCAGGCCTTAAAATGGGCCTTTTAGAGTTCCCCGAAACAAGTCGACAAATAACTTTAGTAATAATACTGAGAAAGTGACAGTTTATGAGGATTTTCGAGGTCTCCGAATGAGGAACTTGCTTGTTCATACAAGATCACCTAGTACAGGGGTGGCCAACTTGATTAGACTTAAGATCTTTTCTGCCTATTCACAGATGTCTCTATAATTAATTAATTTTACCAACATTACAATTTATATACAAGATATACTGAACTAATAGCCTCAATCGACCGGTCGCTTGCGATCGACCGGTTGGCCACCCGTGACCTGGGGATCATAAAGGACAAACCAAGAATAAATGATTAGGGACATCTGGAAAAACATAGGTAGGTTTTTCAGGTTGCTCAATTTGATTATGATATACGCTTAACCGTGCAAGCTCACAAAGAGCAAGCAAAAAACAAATGGCTAAAAGCATCTGAAAAACAGACGCATTGTTTTAGCATCGCTAAATCCGAATATGATATTTGTTTAACCATGCAAGGTCACGAAAAGATCATTTCAAGGTCAGGTTGACCAAAAAATAAAATGTTAAAATCATCTAAAAAAATCACAGGTAGGTTTTTGGGGCCGCTAAATCCGATTATGATATTCGCTTAACCCTGCAAGGTCACGTAGGGTCACTCGAATGTCAAGCCAAAAAGTAACGATTGGAAACGTCTGGCAAAAATATAAGTAGGTTGCACATCGAGAACACTGACAAAGCACAAACATAACATCATGCAACTGCCTTTAAATTGATGTTTAAGCAGCATATTCAAACGATCTCGAAATGACCTCTAGGTGACCCCGCATGGTTAAAAGATTAACATACTTGGATTCGGTAGTCCCA
Organism: Listronotus oregonensis; assembly: GCA_019359885.1. Classification (NCBI taxonomy): domain Eukaryota; kingdom Metazoa; phylum Arthropoda; class Insecta; order Coleoptera; family Curculionidae; genus Listronotus; species Listronotus oregonensis. The sequence goes on along the minus strand of JAHBCN010003372.1, from coordinate 1,998 downwards.
AAAACCTACTTGTAGTTTTTCCAGATATTTCTTACCATTTACTTTTGGATTGGCCTTCAAATTACCATAAAATGACCACAAAGTAGGTGACCTTGCACGAACAAGCGAATACTTAAATCAAGTAATCAAAAAACCCTTATAGGTATACTCTTACTTAGTCTGGTGATTTTATTCAAATAAAATGTTGGTTTGTTTTGGAAAACTCTTAAAGGTACACTGTAAGGCCTGATAATTTAAAAATTTTGCATATTCGTATTTTGGGCCCATAAAGACTTATAATCAGCATGCTCAAAACTGTCTTTTTGCAAAATTTCAACCAATTTGACAGTTTTTTCTTCACTGGTTTTGTGCGGGGTCCTTTAACCATATTAGTACAAGATGTAAAACTTTTAGAAAATTTTTAGCCTATTTTGTAAATAAATGAGCCTCTCTAAGCAACACTTTTAAGCGACCCATCTGCAATAGCTCTAAACTGCATAACAGATTGTTTTTCGTTACCCAAGATCTATTTTTAATGGGTTAACTTATCAGTGTCAATTTTATTTTCGTTTTAAAGACAATAAAGGAACCGGACGCAAGAAATTCCCATTTACTAATTGCAAAATATCTTCATAACTATATTGTGAATAAATGCAGAAATATTGATTTTGCTATTTTTCATTTTTGCGTGACTTGTTTGCTTTTCAAAGAATAAAAAAAAGAAATCTTTAGTTTAAGGGAGTGTTAATTTTCCTTTAGAGTATACTGCAATTTATTTATACCAAAGTTAATGTAATGGTGTGTCGGTGATTACCTTTTCAGATCTTTAAATTAAAAAAAAAATACGATGTGTATTTTAAATTTGCCAAAAGCCTTCGCTTATTAAAAAAAATGTGTTAACTTAATTTTTTTTATTTAAGGAATACCTACATCAAAAGTTTGACGCAATAGATGGTATAATTGAGCACTTTAATGCAACTTGTAGTAAAAATGGTAAGTTTAGAAAAAAAGTTAAGAAATCTGTCCTATGTTTACGATTTTTAAATAGAATCTTAATCCAAATTTAAAATAATTGCCTTATCCCAAAGTTGATAATAACTAAGATACAGGGTGTCAAACTTTTAATTTTGTTTTTTAGTTTTTTTGTAATAATTTTTTAACTAATTAACATAGGGGTGCAAAATTGGGGATTTGAGGGTTCTTTAAGGCAAGAAATTCAAAATCGTCCAAGTTGCTAGTAAAGGGCGCCAGCTACGGCCTACCGCACTTGTTTTAGATAGCATAACTTTTTTAGGCTTACTATATTGACCTGTTTGTTTTAAAAAAAAAGTTGCTATAATTCCTGCTGCGTCAAAAATGTATACTTCATTTAGGTCTCTAGGAGCAACTGTTTTAGAGATAAACGCACTTTAAAGGACCTCGCAATTTTCTTATGGAAAATGCATCTTGGCCAATTGTTTTTAAACTTTGCAAAGTAATAGTTTTTAACATGCTGATTAAAAGTCTTCACGGGCACGAAACCCCAAAACCCCTCTAACTCCCCCAAAATCACCCTTAAAGGTCTCCAAATCCCTAGTGACCTTTAATAAGGCTGATTTTGGGGGGTTAGAGGGGTTTTTGGGTTTTGTGCCCGTAGAGACTTTTGATCAGCGGGTTAAAAACTATTACTTTGCAAAATTTGAATTGGCCAAGACCCATTTTTCATAGGAAAAATATGAAAATTGCGGGGTTCTTTAAAGTGCGTTTATCTCGATATATATATATATATATATATATATATATATATATATATATATATATATATATATATATATATATATATATATATATATATATATATATATATATATATATATATATATATATATATATATATATATATATGTCAGAATATTGGCAACACCGCACAGTTGTAATTAAAATAGTAGTCGTTCAAGCTGTAGATGCACGATGCTCTCGTCTTTTCTCTAAGTTTGTTTTTGTAATATAAATACCAATAAAAGTTCTTATAATCCACTT
>JAHBCN010003371.1:0-75706 GCA_019359885.1 Listronotus oregonensis | reverse complement strand
AAAATTTAAAAAAGCTGTAACAATTGTAATTAACCAAAATGTATTTAGCAAGCCTAGTATCGATATTCCGAATATCTGGCAGCCGTTGCTGAACCGTCAAACAGCGGTAAAGGTGCGGTGAGCAACGGATAGTATATAAGTCGTAGCTTTTAAGAATAGTTTTTAGTTATCACTTGAAAACGGTTGGAGATACATCACTAACCGAAACGCTGTGAATCAATTAACAAATAAAGACAATGGAAGTCCAAAATTTTAGTGTTATCAAAATTAAGTAAATCGGCATAAGCTTTTGCTGCCAGTGTTTAAAATAATAGAGTTTCTAGTCGGGCTTAAAGGCCGTCGTTAATTGGAATTTCTTCCTGACGTTTCGCTGCAGACTGCAACAAACATCGGAGATGGAAGAACCACATTTTAATGACATTGTATTTTTTTTGTATTTTCATATGAATCAAAACTATGAAACAGCTATTTCTTGTTAGTTTTAATTAAAAAAAACTCCTATGAAGGGCAAAGCCACCCTGTATTAAGAAAAGATAATAAACAGTCGTAGAAATAAAAAAACTTCTATTTATTTTTTTGTATAAAAGACTACAATATCATTTCTAAGTCATTTTGATAGATTTATCCCTGATTCTTATACATATATAACATGTGAACTACAGACCAGTTTTTTGTGTGGATGTTTTATTTATGTATTTCATATGTTTTGCTGTAGTTTAGGTAGATTTTGTAAATTTTTGTCATACATTGTTTTAGAAATCGCAAAGACGCTAATTAAATGAAAAATAAAATGAAAAAAAGGGGGTTTTTATTAATTGTAAAATTATTTGGTTAAAGTTGACCGGACAAAAAACTTAATTTTACCCAAATTTCCGAAGTTTTTAAACTAGTCCGTTGTTGTTGGATTATATTTTTCAATCTAATATCTACTAGGGGCAGCCTCTATAACTCTAATCCCTTTCTCTCCCGCTTTGCGTACTGCCTGGCAGGCGGAGAGGGGTATATACTCCGCCTACGAGTCAGCACGTAGAGCGAAAGAAAGGTACTGGTGCTGCAGTCAGTTTTTGTATGTGTATCCTATGGTTAACCCCACTTCTTTATGTATCTCTTTTTCGATTTTTAAACACACTGGTGTTAGATGTCCTTGGAATAACTATTTAATGAACAATAAATCTGTATTTTTAGAAGACAATGACCTTGTATTAGAATTAAATATACCATTTTTTAGCAATATAGAACACAAATTAGGCATTACAGTGTTGCAATTCGGTTATCAACCCACAATAAGAGCTAAAAATTTATATTTTCATCATAGATAAAATAATTAAAGCGCTACAGTGACTATTACGGCGCAAATTCCTGTTTTTTGTTAATGGATTACTTTTTAATTTTGTCCACTTAAGTTTATTAAACTTTATTAAAAAACCTCAAAAAGATAAACAGGTTTAAGTTATACTATATTTACTTTGTAAAGGTTATAAACATGTATTTTCAACACTATTTTTTTTAACAAGCACAATTAAATAAACAAATATCTAAAAACAAATTTTATATAGCAAATTTACAGAACACCAATCAGTACGCGGAGTGGGGCACATATTCCTTCCCGCTGTCCAATCAGGTCTGTAGAGCAAGAAAGAAAGATTGTATTACTATTCTTTTTTCTTTTTTGTACACTTGTTGGCATAGCCGAGCGGCAAAGCTGCCTCTAGTAGGTATGAGTTTAAAGGTTATTCACAAATAAATGTCTGTTTGTTATCAAGTTTAGAGTAGAACAGAGTAGTGTAGGACTAAAAAGTGGAACTAAGTGTAAATAAGTTACGATTTGATTTTTATACCAAACGCGTTTTAGACTTATTTCAGAAATTAAAAATGGTTTTATTGTTATGATTATAAACAAACAACTTTAAGTCTTGTATTAAACATGCATCTAACTTCTTTACTTCGAGAGTTAGCGTAATTATATGAAAACTAGTTTACACCAGAACTCATACCAAACACCTAGTCATAAATTACATTGACGATTACAAACGGTTTATTGACAAGAAAGTGTAAAATAGAGTACTCTATTTCTGGATAACAAACATACCTATAGTTTACATTATTTTACAGTTTTTGTATACAACTCGTTCTAAATAACACCTTTATTAAGAGTGCGCTAATTAAAAAACTAGTATAAAACAGTGTGCACTGTTTCTGAATAACAATCAGACCTTTTGTTACTAGTTTCGCTAACTCGCAAGTTTATGTCTTTGGTAGAAAGCAAAAGAAAACTCCCACAATTTTTATAAAATCTACACTAGCATCTGTCTGGCCTGCTAGACTCCAGATCGACTTTTTGAAATAGCCCAGTCGGGGTAATTAATCGTTTTGGTCTTTTTCCGATTATCGGTTGCTTATCTAGTCATAACTGGCAAATGTCACATTGATGTCACTTAAGCGCATTGCAATTAAATGGGTAAGTTCTGTTATATAGGGGCAGCACGTTAGCATTTACAATGGGAAATTTTCCCATTGTAAATGCTAACGTGCTGCCACCATATGACAAGCAAGCCAATTCCACCTCGACTTGGACTTGGAATTGCATTGTAAATGCAGCTTTACAGTACACATATTATGGATATTTTCGCGACTTACCGTTTTTAACTACTGGTTGATAGCAGTTCTTTCCCCCAGAGTCTATTAATCTAAAGGGGTTATGACATCGTCGAGAATTGCGATAGAAAAAGTCCAAGACGTGAAGGTGTGAAAGGGGTCGCTTATGTTGGCGGCCCTGTCGGGTAACTCTAAAGTTACTAGCATTCTCAGCTGTGGACAGAGTCGTGCCACAAGTCGAAATTTTTATATGAAGTTAATTTTGCAGTTGCTAATATTTGTGTGCAAAGTTGATGTATTATTGGTTTTGGTTTGGACTGTTTTTTTTTTTACATAGTTTTTAGTAGTGTTTAGTCGTGTAGTTTTAATTAGTCTTTAGGGTTTTGTACAATATGAAGAACTGCAGTGTTAAGGGATGTCGAACAATACTAAATGCAAAAATTTAAAATAAGTTTTCATAAATTTCCAAGAGGTGATATACTAAAACAAAAGTGGAAAAGTGTGTGCAATAGACAAAAAGTTGGGTTCCCATAAGGATTCTGTAATTTGCTCGGAGCATTTTAAGAAAGACGATTTTTATATGTCTGTTCCCGAAAAATTACAACGCATGGGATTATTAGATCCTGATCAAAAAGGAAAAAGGCGATTAATAAAAGAAGGTAAGGTGAAGAATATAATATATACCTAAATGCTGCTATTACTAACATTGTGCATGTATTTTTTTATTGTAGCAGTTCCATTCAGTTTGCATAACACAGACACTGTTTTAAAGTCCACCAGTGACTCTTCACAACCATCAACCTCTGGATGCAGTTACGCAGTTATTAGTAAGTAAATTGAAATCTTTGTGTGATTTTAATTGTAGTATTTGTTGTTTAGAAAGTAAATATATTAAAATTAAGTTGCTAATACTTTGAAATGATCAACTTTGGGTAAGGTAGAAGCACCAATAGTTGACAGAGCCCCAATGGTTGACAGTCTGAGATTATATTCTAAATAACAAGAAAGCTGTAATTTGTAGAAACCTTTAAACCGTGCTTAGAACACCTAAAGCCATCTATTTCCTAACACCCAAAACCAACATTCTCCTACTATTAGCATACTGTCATGGCCGCCAAAATATCAGGTGAATAACCTTACATGGTGACTTGATTTAATATTTTTAACAGTTTTGTTAAGAAAGTGAGTGAAATTAAAGGTAAGCAATTAAGTTTGAGATACATTTTTAAAAGTCTTATATCACTGGTAGGTAAATTAATGACTTATTATGCACTTCTTTGTTATTTGTTAATCTTAATTTTGCTGTTTGAGGTTAGTTTAGGTATGTGTCAACTATTGGATCCAAGACTTGCTGAAATTCCAATAATTGACAGGAGTGTCAACCATTAGCTCTCAACTTTTATTTAAGGTTTTTGTATTATCTACTTACCTGCTTTGTCGCATTTTTTTTCATATAAATTACATTTAAATACGACAACGGGATCCAATAGTCGACACCCCTGTCAATTAGTGGGTATCATGCTGACAACTATTGGGTAACAGTTTGTTTGTTTCAGAAAATGCCAAAAACAAAAGTGTTTTTTAAGTACACAGAAGCTCAAATGGACGAAGCTATAGCTGATGTTAGAAGAGGATTAGCAGTAGCGACAGCTGCAAAAAAACACAATGTACCGAGGGTGACATTAATGTATAAAGCCAAAGGAAAAACGCCAACAATTCGGAAAATGGGTAGGGAATCATATCTTGCAAAAGATGAAGAAAAACTACTAGTATCTTGGATCCTAACTATGGCTAAAGTAGGATTTCCAATAGGAAAGGATCAACTACTGGATAGCGTCCAACATTTGATGGTAGAATTAAAAAGAGAAAATCCCTTTTTAAACAATAGACCGGGAAAAAAGTGGTATAGCAGTTTTTTAAGAAGAAATCCGGAAGTCAGCCAGAGGACGCCACAAAATCTTACCTTATCAAGGGCTTCAGTAACTAGTGGACAGCTAAAAAATTGGTTTAGTGAGATATACGATTATTTGTCTGAACATGGATATACTGAAATATTGGATGATCCTCGACGTATTTTCAATGCAGACGAAACCGCCTTTTTTCTTAACCCCAAGGGTGACAGAGTATTAGCTGCACGAGGAGAGAAGACTGTCTACAAAACAGTTAATAGTGACGAGAAGGAGTGCTTGACAGTACTGATTTCAGGAAATGCAGGAGGTGATCTCGCTCCCCCAATGGTAATCTTTAAATATGAAAGAATTCCCAAAGATTTAGCTACAAGTGTACCAGAGTCTTGGGGTATCGGAAAATCGGACACCGGCTGGATGACGGGTGAAACATTTTTGAATTTATCACTAACATATTCTATCCGTGGTTGTTGAAAATAAGATTAAATTACCATTAATCTTGTTTATTGATGGACATGCTTCCCATCTTACATTCCATGTAAGTCAATTTTGTGACCAACACAAAATAATCCTTATTGCACTATTTCCCAATGCAACACACAAAATTCAACCAATGGATGTTGCTGTTTTTCGTACGTTAAAAGCGGGATGGAAAGATAATGTTAGCCAGTGGAGACTAGAACATTTTAATAACCCAATCCTTAAGAAGATACATTTTTGTCCACTACTGAAAAAGACTCTTGCAGAGAGAATAAAAGGTCAAATTTTACAAAACGGTTTTAGAAAATGTGGTCTCTTCCCCTGGAATCCAAGTGCTGTTGAACAGGAGGTGGAAAAGGAAAATAAGTTGTCAGAAAAAATTAATAATGAAAAGAAAATGATTGAGATTAGTAAAGGTTTACTTTTTGTGGAGAAATATATAGGCAAAGAAAAAATGGCAAAATTCAAGAACTGCTCTGTTTGGGATGGAGATATAACTGATCAATCACTTTTCGAGTTTTATATGAAAATTTCATCAGAAAAGAGCGATCTAGAAAAGGAAATAGGAAAGAAAAATAATTGTGAAATTAATGAAACACAACAAAATCAGGAAGAAATTGTAAGAACTTCTAGCAGAACAGAAACATTTGAGAGGTTAGAGAAAGAAGATGAAATTGCGGAAAATAATTTACTAAAATGTTCAAAAAACTCCACCGAAATTCCAAAAAAACATGCCTATTCATGTGAAATTATAAACAATACAACACCAGTAAAAGAAGATGGGGAACAAAATAACATATTATTTTCACCTACCAAAGAAGCTTCTCAACAGGTAGTTTGCCCAAGTGAAAATGTGCCTACGCCTTTTAAAAAGGCCCTATTTTGGCCTGGCCCTAAGCCATCAAAAACAAAAAAGAATAAAAAAGAAAAAATACCATCTGTAACTACTTCAAAAAGTTGGCAGAGATATTATGAAAACAAAGAACTAAAAAAGAAGAAATTTGAGGAGGAGAAGAAAAAAAGATTTGAAGAACGCAAAAAAAAGAAGGAAATGAAAATTACAGAAAAGGAAAATGCTTTGAAAATTAAAAAGATGTCTAGAAAAAAGAAGAGGTATGACCAATCAGATACAAGTTCCGAAGATGAATGGGAGGCATCAGACAGTAGCCTTGATGACGTGAATGTTTTTGAAAAAGATACTGAAGATTTAAATAGCAAAGAAATAGATGCCTCTGATCTACAGTGCAAAGAAGGAGACTATGTTCTAGTGTCTTTCCCTGGTAAGAAAAGGAATCTAAAATTCGTATGTGTTATACAAGAATTACTAGAGAATGATGAATTGGAAATAATTGGAATGAAGAAATGTACAGATTCTAGTTCCAGATTATTTGTTCTAAATGAAAAGGATGTCAGCACAATCATAAAGTCCCAAATTACAAAATTACTGAAGTTTCCGAAAATGTATGTAGCCGGGGATCGATTGAAGTACGAATTTGCCGAAGATTTTGAGGTAGATGGTTAAAAAAATTACAAGACTTTTTAATTTTTGTTAGCACTTTTTGTTTTTAATACTCATTAAAGATATATATTGCAAAAAATGTGTTTATTTTAAATGATAGGTATTTAACTGTCTTTATCATCATAAGTTAGGGCATGTCAAACATTCTCTATTAATTAGTAAAATATTAATTAGAAAATATTCTTAAATATTAGGAGAATTACATTTTATTATCAACATTACAATTTTTATTTAAATACATAAATATTACCATTTTACAAACAGTGTCAATTATTGGGTAAAAAAAACTGTCAATTATTGGTAATTCCAGATTTTCGTCATGTCAACTATTGGTTAGTTTACTTCGGAGTACATTTTATTTTTTTTTCTACTAAAACTATTAGGAAATACTATATTTGCATACATATTGCTTCTTAGGACGTATGAGAATATGCTTCCAATTAAAACAATTTTTTATCAGTTTTTATTTTAGAACACATGATAAATATTAAAAGATAATTTCTAAATGTGTCAATTATTGGTGCTTCTACCTTATGTGCTATAAGAATATTGGTAAATTTTATAAGAAATCTAAAAATGCATTAATGTACCTAGAGGTTGTGTAATGTACCTGAACGCTAGCCCAACTCAAAAGAATGCAACGAAATTTATATCAAAATTAAGGGCTTTTTAGGTGCTATTTAGGTGCGTAATTGATAAATTAGGTGCACCAACGATTTTAGAAATACTGAAAAAAAATTGTGGCTGTGCCAGGTTTCGAACATTTAGCAGACCCCTAATCAAAGAATAAGTACCTGAATATGCGGATTATCTTAAGAAGAAATATATTTTTTTAATTAATTTAGAAAAATATCTGAAAATTCTATTAAGTCCCTAAAAGCTCTCAATTAGCACTTAATTCCTATCTATTTTAATCACTAAAAAAGTAGTTCTTTGATTATGCGTCTCCTAAATGTTCGAAAACTGGCAGACCCACAGTTTTTTTTCAGTATTTCTAAAATCGTTAGTGCACCTAATTTATCAATTGCGCACTTAAATAGCACCTAAAGAGCCCATAATTTTTATATAAATTTCGTTGCATTTTTTTGAGTTGGGCTAGCCAAATTGAGGGACGTAGTGGTGTATTTAATATTTTTCCCAATTATTCTGTACATTTACTAAGTTTGAGGTTAGTTAGATCCTTTAATTGTATTTCAACTTTTTGGACATCTACCAATTACTTGGTTTATAATAATGAAAAACAAATGTTTTAAAATATAATTTATATTTTTTAGATTTGCCTTTCACAAATGAAAACTTAACTGATGTAAACATAACAATGAGAGAAATAGAAGAGAAAAATGATAGTTTTCAAAAAGAAAATATTATAAAAGTAAATTATTCCTTATCAGAAATACAAAACAAAAACCTCAACACAGAGATTGATAAAGATAAAATAATTGTAGATCTAGAACTTCAGCTAGTAGGGATAAATAACAGATATAAAGAGCTAGAAAGTAAAACAACTTCTCTTGAATCAATAATTAAAGAAAAGAACCAAATAATCAATTTTCTGGAAAATGAAAATAAATTACTTAAAGAATCGCATATTAAAAGAACATCCAAGATGGCGCCGACTGAAGATGTGACAAAAATGTCTGAGACTAAAAAGTGTAAATATTGTAAAAGTAGTGTAGTTTCAAATGGTGTTAAGTGCGATGTTTGTATGGAAAGCTATCATCCATCATGTGCATTAAGAATAAGAGGGCTACGGGTGACCAGTGGTAGCAAAAACCTCGTGCAATGTCCGGGCTGTTCTGAGGAGCCAAGTACAGAAATTGCGAGGAAAAATGCCGAAATATTGGCGTTAAAACAACAAGTATCTGATTTACAGAGTAAGAGAGACTCTATGGAAGAGAATTTTTTATGGTTGCGTCAAAAAATAGAACAAATGGATAAAAATAACTCTCAAAAATTCAAAAAAATGGAAGACATCATCAACAAAACATTTGAAAAAACCAAAACCGTTACAGTGTTGCCGAAGGATCATTGCCCACGTGCTTCTCCTATGCGCAAGAACCAGAACTTGAATGCGACACCAACAGATGGAGCCTGCAAAAATATTACATCAAAAAACGCTGAAATTAATGTTGAAATCCAAAATTCTAAAAATTCAGTGATCGATCGTAGTTCAAATGCACCAACAAACCAAGCACATGTTTTTGACAATGCTGACGTATCAACGTCATTAAAACTTCAAAAGTTACCAAACAAAGAGACTTTAGTGGAAAATGATGAATGGAAAACAGTACAAGGCAGAAAAACAAAACGGTTCAATAACCTAGATCAAACAAATAGGCCTAAACCACTCAGAGGCTCAAACCAAAACTGTGTGTTAAAAGCAGCACCAAGAATGGCATTTCTTTTCGTCACGGGGTTTGCACCTGAGATTGCAGGGGACGATATTGTTGATTTTCTGAAATCCTGTGATTTGGGTGCAAATTGCAAGTGTGAAAAACTAAAAACAAAGAGAGAGAAATATTGCAGCTCATTTAGGCTAACAGTTCCAATGGACGATCGACCAAAATATTTATGTTCAGAAATATGGCCGGATGGAGTAACAGTCAACCATTTTCTGAATTTACAGAACCAAGGGAGGGGCCCCAAAAATCCCACATGTCATACATGAATCAAGGATCAGTGTAAAGATTCTACATGCAAATGTGCGATCCCTGAAAAATAAAGTAAATGAATTGGAAGCTTTCATCGCAGATAAGAAAATTGATGTTCTTTGCTTAACGGAGCATTGGCTGGGGGAAGAAGAGATTCGTACAGTTCACATACAAGGGTTTAAACTGGGAGCTTTTTCAGCCAGATTGGAGTCGACTGGAGGAGGAACATGTATTTTTGTTAGGGATAATTTAAATTTTAATGTGTTAAATTGTAATGTAAATTTTAATTTAGAAAAATGTATTGAATACTGTATTATTGTTTTAAAAGATTTAAATGTAAATATTATATGTCTTTATCGAAGCCCATCTGGGCCTTTTGACACCTTTTTAGAATCTTTAGATGGAATATTGGAAAATTTTGGTACAGGTAGGCCCATTATCTTGGCAGGTGATTTCAACATCAAATTTTGCACTGATGACATCAATGCAGCTAAGGTCCATGATGTGCTGGGAGGTTATAATTTACAACAAACGATATTTGAGCCAACTCGAGGAGAAAACTGCCTGGATAATATTTTTTCTGACTCTGAAATACAGCATGACGTAGTTGAAGTGTGTGAGCTAGGTTTCTCTGATCACAGAGGACAACAGGTCAGTTTTTTATTAAATCAAGTAGGGGGGTTTGAGGAAGAGAAAATTACATTCAGACCAATCACACAGAGAGGTCTGTTTTTATTTCATAAAAAAATCTCACAGACAAGTTGGGAATTTGTAAATTTAGGAGAAATGGATGTGAATGATAAATTTGAAAGATTTATGAATACTTTGGAAGAAGCATACTTGGAATGCTTTCCAGAGAAAAAATATAATGTGAGAGCCAATCAAAGTAATAAAATTAATTGGTTTAATAATGATTTAAAAGTAATGCGTGACCAATTACACTTTTTAGAACAGCTTAAAAAACAGTATCGATCGCCAGATATTGAGAGGACATGTAGGGACTTTAAAGGGCAATACAAAATAGCCATATGAAATGCAAAAATAATGGCAAATAACAACATCATAAAACATTCTAGTAACCCAACAAGGTCAATGTGGAAAATTATCAATGAACATCGTGGTATAAAGAACAATACAACTAAACATCCTATTAATATTAATCCTAATACTTTTAATGATTACTTTTCACAGATAGCATCTAATTTAATTAAAGATATCCCAATTTTAAATTTAAATCCAATAGATATAACTCCAGTAAATACAGTAAATAAATTTTCTTTCAAAGAAGTTACTTTTAATATAGTTCGGGATATTATTGGTAGTTTAAAAAATAAAAACAGCCGTGACAACATTGGACTAAATGTAAAGTTAATTAAAACAATAAAAAATATTATAATAATACCACTTACTAAGCTTATAAATATATGCATCAAAAATATTTTTCCTTCGGTTCTTAAAAAAGCCATAATTCGTCCAATTTTTAAGAAAGGGGATTTAAATTTGCCAGAAAATTATCGACCAATCTCACTGCTTCCCATTATTTCAAAGATTGTTGAAAAGTGCATGGCACTACAGGTAGTAGATTTTTTTGAAATTAACAATATTTTTTCTCAGTGTCAGTTTGGTTTTCGCAAAGATAAAAATACAGTTTTAGGCATTTTAAATCTTGTGTCGTCTATTATTGAGTCTTTTCATAGGCTGCAATTTAGCTCGGTCCTTTTTTGCGACTTGAGCAAGGCTTTTGACCTTGTTAACCATGGAATCCTCTTGCAGAAACTTGAAAAGTATAAGTTTTGCTCAGAGAGTGTCGAACTCATTAAATCATATTTGAAGGATAGGGTGCAGGTTGTGTGGGTTGACGGGGTGTCGTCGGCGGAGAGTGTATTAAATTTTGGAGTACCGCAAGGATCAGTACTGGGTCCAATTTTATTTTTAATTTACATAAATGATCTTCCAAACATTGAACAACAGGCTAAGTATACACTCTTTGCTAATGACACTACGGTAGCCTTCGCAGCTGACAATATTGAAGGGGTGCTTGAAGGTTCCACGGAGGCGCGGGGCAGAACTGACCAATGGTTTGCTGCAAATCGGTTGGTTTTGAACAACAATAAAACAAACCAGGTGATTTTTGCATTGAGGGATGTGGGTGATCTGAATGGGAGTGTGAGCGAGATTGGATTTCTGGGTGTTTCCTTGGACCCAAGGCTTCAATGGGGCTCACACATTAACAACGTGTGCAGAAAACTAAACAAAAGCCTCTTTATTTTGAGAAACCTTTCAAGGTGCGTCTCACCAGAGACTTTACATACTGCTTATCACTCTCTGTTCCACTCGCATCTTTCATATTCTATTCTTGTCTGGGATCATGCAGCTGACACACCGAGTGTTTGGTTTACCAAGGAAAGCTCTGAGGGTCCTTGCAAATCTGGGTTTTAGGGATGACTGTCGTCAGGCTTATAGGAGGTTTAGAATCCTCACTGTGCCATCCCAGTGCATTCTGGAAAATCTTCGTTTTCTAAAGAAGAATATTAACCTGTATACAAGTCATGAGGAGATGCATGGGTATGACACCAGGCATAAACAAAACATTGTACCAGCGTATTGGCGTTTGAGAAGGTGTCAAACTGGACCAAGTTATTGGGCAATAAATTTTTTTAATGTATTGCCTGAATGTATAAGAACATTGCCTGAAAAGAAATTTGATATAACAGTTAAGCAGATACTAATTGAGAATGCTTTTTATTCAATACAGGAATACCTCAGGTATAATTTTGACAATCTTAACTTTAATTAGGATTTGTTTTGTGTACTTTTAAATGTACTGTGCATATATATATATATATATATATACAGGTTATTCATAAGTCGAGGCGAAAAATGGGATCCCGTACTCATTTTTTAATTTTGAAACGAAAATTAAGAATACTTTTTTTGAAATTCGCCTTTGTTTATAAGATATTTGCATAAAATGAAATAGTTAATTAGTAATACAATAATCTAGTCGCTGTATTAAAGCTATACGTTGTATGTGAAAATAAGTGTTGGTAAATACTAGAGAAAATTAAAATTTTAGATATTAAATTATTATTAGAAAACATATGGTACATAACAACAAATAACATTTATTATTTTCCAAATACAAAATAAACAAAGAAATGTAAAACAAAATTATAACAAGTGTTCAAAAATTCCACCATTCTCACGGATGCAAGCATGAAATCTGTTTATTAATGAATTGTACACCTCTGCAAAATTTGTTGTAACTTGAATATGCTGTACAGCATTATTAATTCTTTCCTGCAATTGTTCAACCGACTTTATTTGTACAGCATAAACCATCTGTTTCAAATGGCCCCAGAGATAAAAGTCAAGGGGGTTGAGGTCAGGAGACCTTGCGGGCCAACGAACAGGACCATTTCTGCCTATCCATCTTTGATTAAAATTATTATTCAACCACCTAACAACATTTCTTCCAACGTGTGGTGGTGCACCATCGTGTTGATACCACATTGTTCTGTAGGTTGAGAGGCAAATCATCCAGCACAGTATTTTCAACTTGATTTTCCAAAAGTTCCAAGTATAAATTAGCATTCAATCGTTGCTGAAAATTGCGAACTCTTATTGCGTGAGGATTTTCTAGTGACCAAATGTGGTTGTTGCGGAAATTATTAATACCATCTCTGGTGAAAATTGATTCGTCCGACCACAAGGTCTCTCGAATAAACTCCGGATTTACATTGTGTTGTTCTAATAACCACTGACAAAAAAACAGACGTTGTTCTGTGTCACCTGGTTGCAAATTGTGCACGTTTTGCCGATGGTAAGGATGGAGAACTTCCTGATTTAAAGTTCGCCAAGCGAAACTCTGAGTAAGTTGGATATGTGTTGCAATTCGTCGAGTACTAATTTCTGGTTGATCAAGAACCGAATCAATTACAGCTTCCTCTTGTTGTACTGTATGCCTTCTATTACGGCCGCTTTTAGGACGCTTACCAATTCCACATTCGCGAAGTCTTTGAAAGGAGTCAGAAAAAACGCGTCTAGAAGGTTGCCTTCTGTTTGGAAACCTCTGCTGATACTCACGACAAGCTGCTAGACCATTTCCGTCACATAAACCGTAGATATAAATGATATCAGCATATTCTTCGTTGGTAAACTCCATCTTCTCGTAGCTTTTACAATAACAGATTCAAATGCATTTAACTGTTGACAACTGTCAAATTTAATTTCACATATGGCGTCTGGTATTAATGCGCTTACTAGATTAAGAAGGCTCTTTATTTTATTTTTAATTATTTCGTCGGTAAAAGTTTGAAGTAAAATATCTCGAAACGAAGGCGAATTTCAAAAAATAGTATTCTTCATTTTCGATTCAGAATTAAAAATGAGTGCGGGATCCTATTTTTCGCCTCGACATATGAATCACCCTGTATATATATATATATATATATATATATATATATATATATATATATATATATATATATATATATATATATATATATATATATATATATATATATATATATATATATATATATATATATATATATATATATATATATATATATATATATATATATATATATATATATATATATATATATATATATATATATATATATATATATATATATATATATATATATATATATATATATATATATATATATATATATATATATATATATTTAGTTCTTAGAGTTTCACGGATAGATGAATGTGAGTTGTTTTCATTCCGGGAGTATATCCGTTTGTCATTAGTTTTCCTTGCGGAAGTTTGCAGACGTTTCGCCAAGATCGCACTTGGCATTTTCAATGCTGTCTAACTGGTGTCAGAAGATTGACTGAGGTTTTTCTTCTGCAGTGGTCCCTTTTATACGGTTCCTTGAGCGAAGGTTGTAACGCATGGTTGGTCTCATGTCTGAGGTGGGTGCATCCAAGCGTGTCGCGTCATCACTGGTTGTTGGTGGTGTTTCAGGATTTGTTTTGGGCAAAATTGTCTTCCACGTTGTGGCTAGGTGTAGAGAGTCGTCTCTTTTGTTGAGTCCTCCACTTTTTTGAATTTCTATGGCTTCACGGATTAGCCTTGTCTTGAAATGGTTTACGTTGGCCACCTGTTTGCAGCTGTCGAAGTCTATTTGGTGTCCTGTTTCTAGGTGGTGTTGAAACAATGCAGAAGTCATTTGCTTGTTACGAATTGCTAATTTATGCTCTTCCAGTCTAGCCGAAATTCTTCTGTTTGTTTGTCCTATGTAGGTTTGTTGACAGGTACCGCATGCGATGCTGTAGACTCCTTGGTTCTCTAGTTTTATTTTGTCCTTGGGATTTCTTATAGTGGATCCAATGGTTTGTTGGGGTTTGTAGGCTGTGGAAATATTATGTTTTCGTAGGAGTCTTCCTATTTTGTCTGTGGTGCCTTTGATGTAGGTAGGGTGGTTCTCACTTTATTTTCCAAGGGCTCTTGCTTCTTTGGCTGGACATGCGTTTGATTTATAGCTTTCCTTATCGTATGTGATTTATAGCCGTTCTGTTTGAGGGTATTTGTTATATTACAAAGTTCTTCGTCTCTGTTGCTGTCGTCAGTCAGTTTGATGGATCTGGAAATTAACGTAGTGGCAACTCCTTGTATTTGCGATGGGTGGTGGTGGGAATCGGCGTTCAAGTACCTGTTGTGTGAGTGGGTTTTCTATAGACAGTATGTTGTAACTTGCCGTTTTGGGTCCTAGTGACAAGTACATCCAGGAATGGTAGCTGGTTGTTTTCCTCAAATTCCACTGTGAACTGGATCCTCTGGTGGATGGAATTTAAATGATCTAGGAAGCCAAGTAGAGTTTCCTTGCCAAAGGGCCATACGACAAATACGTCATCAACGTATCTGAGCCATAGTTTTGGCTTTAGGTCAGCTGAATCGATGGCTTTCTTCTCGAAGTAGATCATAAACATGTTGGCTACTGCTGGCGAGAGGGAAGATCCCATTGCTGCTCCATCTGTCTGGCGGTAGATTTGGGAGTCGAACCTGAAGTATGCGTTTTTGAGGCAATGTCTGCAAGTTCGGTCACATGACTGGGGAGATCTTCATTGTCATGTATCTGCTGCAGTGCTTCGTCTACTGGTATGCTTGGATACAAAGATTTTACGTCAAAGCTGGCGATAATGTCATCCTTGTCAAGTTTTAGAGTGTCAAGTATTTGTGTGAAGAGGACTGAATTTTTGACGTAAGAATCTGCTTTTTCCGTTTGGTGGGTGTTGCTGGCAACCAGCAACACCCAAACGGTTTACAATATATCTTCGTACCAACCGTCAGAATCCGAAGTCAGCATTCTAAGTAAAGGCTTCAACTTTGCCATAGCACCTAAAAGAATCCCAACCGAAGACATAATTGCAAACGTCGAGACATGCCTATCATCAGTGACGGAACAAGCTGCAGAACAAATCAGACAAGATGTCGCAAAAATACTACGCACAGCTAAGCCTCCACAGGACAACTTGACTCCCATCGAACGACAAGCTCTTAAAACCCTCAACAACAACAAGGAAATTACCATAGTGCCAGCCGATAAAGGAAACGCCACCGTAATAATGAACACAGATGAGTACCAACAAAAAATCAAAACACTGCTCAACGACCCTTGTTACAAACCCGTTCAAAACGACCCCACAACGTACCTAGAAAAGACTACCAAGTCCAAAATCATGGCCGCACCAATCGACACCGAACTAAAGAAGAAGTTAATTCCCAGGGAGAAGTCAAGCAGATGTCCCAAATTCTACGGTTTGCCCAAGATCCATAAGCCAGATGTACCTCTCAGACCAATAGTTAGTGCCTACAACTCACCAACTCAGAAACTGGAAAAATACCTAGCCAGCATCATCCAACCTCTAACGGAAAAAGCAGATTCTTACGTCAAAAATTCAGTCCTCTTCACACAAATACTTGACACTCTAAAACTTGACAAGGATGACATTATCGCCAGCTTTGACGTAAAATCTTTGTATCCAAGCATACCAGTAGACGAAGCACTGCAGCAGATACATGACAATGAAGATCTCCCCAGTCATGTGACCGAACTTGCAAGACATTGCCTCAAAAACGCATACTTCAGGTTCGACTCCCAAATCTACCGCCAGACAGATGGAGCAGCAATGGGATCTTCCCTCTCGCCAGCAGTAGCCAACATGTTTATGATCTACTTCTAGAAGAAAGCCATCGATTCAGCTGACCTAAAGCCAAAACTATGGCTCAGATACGTTGATGACGTATTTGTCGTATGGCCCTTTGGCAAGGAAACTCTACTTGGCTTCCTAGATCATTTAAATTCCATCCACCAGAGGATCCAGTTCACAGTGGAATTTGAGGAAAACAACCAGCTACCATTCCTGGATGTACTTGTCACTAGGACCCAAAACGGCAAGTTACAACATACTGTCTATAGAAAACCCACTCACACCAACAGGTACTTGAACGCCGATTCCCACCACCACCCATCGCAAATACAAGGAGTTGCCACTACGTTAATTTCCAGATCCATCAAACTGACTGACGACAGCAACAGAGAGGAAGAACTTTGTAATATAACAAATACCCTCAAACAGAACGGCTATAAATCACATACGATAAGGAAAGCTATAAATCAAACGCATGTCCAGCCAAAGAAGCAAGAGCCCTTGGAAAATAAAGTGAGAACCACCCTACCCTACATCAAAGGCACCACAGACAAAATAGGAAGACTCCTACGAAAACATAATATTTCCACAGCCTACAAACCCCAACAAACCATTGGATCCACTATAAGAAATCCCAAGGACAAAATAAAACTAGAGAACCAAGGAGTCTACAGCATCGCATTCGGTACCTGTCAACAAACCTACATAGGACAAACAAACAGAAGAATTTCGGCTAGACTGGAAGAGCATAAATTAGCAATTCGTAACAAGCAAATGACTTCTGCCTTGTTTCAACACCACCTAGAAACAGGACACCAAATAGACTTCGACAGCTGCAAACAGGTGGCCAACGTAAACCATTTCAAGACAAGGCTAATCCGTGAAGCCATAGAAATTCAAAAAAGTGGAGGACTCAACAAAAGAGACGACTCTCTACACCTAGCCACAACGTGGAAGACAATTTTGCCCAAAACAAATCCTGAAACACCACCAACAACCAGTGATGACGCGACACGCTTGGATGCACCCACCAGACATGAGACCAACCATGCGTTACAACCTTCGCTCAAGGAACCGTATAAAGGGACCACTGCAGAAGATAACCTCAGTCAATCTTCTGACAGCAGTTAGACAGCATTGAAAATGCCAAGTGCGATCTTGGCGAAACGTCTGCAAACTTCCGCAAGGAAAACTAATGACAAACGGATATACTCCCGAATGAAAACAACTCATATATATATATATATATATATATATATATATATATATATATATATATATATATATATATATATATATATATATATATATATATATATATATATATATATATATATATATATATATATATATATATATATATATATATATATATATATATATATATATATATATATATATATATATATATATATATATATATATATATATATATATATATATATATATATATATATATATATATATATATATATATATATATATATATATATATATATATATATATATATATACAAGTCTTTGACTTGTCTGAAGCCTTTCTTGTTGAAGACTACCAACAAAAAATAGAATTTATAGGAAAATTCAGCAAAAAAAAAACGAGAAATGAAAATAAATCACTTTAAAAAGTATCACAAATTCCATTTTTGTTCCCTAGATAATTTTGATGTGTATATATTGACGTGTGTAAATGCAATCTGTATATTGACAAGAATAAATCATTTCAATTTGAATTTGAAATCATGCTTAATAAAAAAAATATTTGACCCTAAAATTGCAAATGAAAGCGGCAGTAAATACTACCATCATTATATGCTTGTTAAACAATATTCTATTTTTACATGGCAAGGACAGTAAAGGCGTCACCCCACAAATATAGTAGGTAGTATTTTAGCACCGGGTCCTCAATATACAATAATAATAAATTATTCTTCGCTGCTGTCCTACATGATTATTACACTCTGTAGTATGCAATATTCGGGCTGACTAGTACAAAAAAACTTTCCAAGATAAGAATAAGTAAACAACCTTTTTCGATGGGCCTGACGCGGCATGAAACGGTTACTCAATGCATTATTTGTACTGGCTGGTAGAACAGAGTTTTATTTTCGGTGTCGTTTTTTTTTTTCTGTGGTGCGTTTAAAAACGTAAAAACTAATTATGCCTAAGGTAGAAGTTAAAAAACGTGTATGGAATAGAATAATAGACAGTGATAGTGATGAGGATATTCAAATATTGCCATCAAAAAGGCCAAAAAGTTCAAAAGACTCCAAGACTGATAAGATTTTACAAAAATTAAAGGAGATCAGGCAAGATTTAAATAATTTGCACTCGAATTCAGAGAGTGAGGAGAGCAGTATTGAAGAAGGTAGGTTTATACTGATCTAGGAAAGATTGACTTTATGTCTCTTTCTTTAATTAAAAAATCACCCGTTTTTTTATGAGAAATGATTGAGTTAATGTCTCTTTCTCTACTTATAACAGAAATGATTGACTGTAATGTCTCTTTCTCTATTTATGGCTGAGAAATGATCGACTTAATGTCTCTTTCTCACTAAAATATCTTTTTTAGGGGATCCAGAACCTATCGGGAACGAGATATCTAACAATAATTCAGGAAAATTTTCGGATTTTCTAGGAACGAATCCTGAAGAAACAGATTTGTTAGGTAGGCCTATACATAACGATATTTCCGTAAGATGGAATTTTTATTTGAAAAAGGTCTAGATAAAGAAATTATACAATCTTTACAAAAGAAGTACCCCGTAGTAAAGAATTGTGAATCACCAAAAATGAATAAAGAGGTAGAGATATGCCTATCTCGAGACAACATTAAAAATGATCGTTACATAGCCGGCCTACAAAATTCATTAGGCCATAGCCTTAGTGCTATAGGCTCTATAATGACAGACATAATGGAAGACCCAAACAAGTTCGACGCAGAAAAGGTGATACGCATATTAGCAGACAGTGCACAACTTCAGTGCACTGTTCATCATGGTCTCTCGGAACACAGAAGATACCCCGCAAAATATAATATGACAGAAGAAGTGCGTAAAGTACTAGGGGAGGGCCCCATAGATGAGTTCCTTTTTGGAAAAGGGTTGAAGGAGTCTATCAATGCCAATGACGCTGCTCAAAAGTTGGGGAGATCATTAAAAGCCAAAAAATTTATCCGCTCCAGGTTCCAGTTATCTGGACCACAACCGGACCTTCCGGAACTCAGGCTAAAAAAGCATCGGAGTCTTTTTAAACTTCCGGCGCCCCCAGAACACAACGAGGAAGAAACCAGACTATCAGACTCAGAACTTCAGGAGGCAAGACCAGGCATACAGAAAGAAATCCAGGTTCCGGAGGAGTTAAGAAACAAGGTAAAATATGCCGGTTCACTTAAGCAATTTGTTAAAGAATGGAATGTTATAACCAAAAATGCAAATATTTTAGAATGGATTAAGGGAATATCATTAAAACTTAGCTCTGTTCCTTATCAAAAATATAAACCTAACGTAACTATAAATAAATCTGAACTTGAGAATTACAAAGACGCTATTAATAATTTATTAAAAACAGGAGCCATTTCAAAGTGTAGGCCAAAATGGGCCAATTTTTATCATCCTATTTTTTAAGAAAAAAGTCTAATGGCAAGTACAGGTTTATTTTAAATTTAAAAGAATTAAATAGCTATATTTTAGCGCCCCACTTCAAGCTTGAAGATTATAGAACAATTTTAAAATTATTTACAAAAAACTGTTTTTTTACTAGCATAGATTTAAAAGATGCATATTTTTTATTAGCTATTAACTCTAAATATAAAAAGTATTTAAGATTTGAATTTCAAGGCGTTGTATATGAGTTTAATTGTCTACCTTTTGGGTTAAATATAGGACCATATATATTTACAAAAGTAATTAGGCCTATTTTGAAGTATCTGCGCGAGGCAGGTATTATATGTTCCGCTTATTTAGATGATTTTTTAATAATGTCCTCTTCAAAAGAAGAATGTCACCAAAATACAATTAAAGTTATAAATATTTTAAGTAAGTTAGGGTTTATAATAAATTTAGAAAAGAGTGATTTGATTCCCAAACAGCATATAACTCATTTAGGATTTATTATAGACAGTGTTGAAATGAATCTCCAATTACCAATAGAGAGAAAACAAAATATTGTTGAGATTTTGAAACGATTTAAAGAAAAACCTAATTGTAGTATTAGAGAGTTTGCAAAGATTATAGGGATGCTTGTAGCCACAAAACCAGCAGTAAAATATGGATGGGTACATCTCAAAAATATGGAGAGGAGTAAATATATAAATCTCTCCACAAATGCCCAAAACTATGAAAAATAATGATAATTTCTGAAGACGTTAAAGCTGAGTTAGATTGGTGGATAAAAATCTAAGGGATAGCAAGCAAAGTATTCAAAAGATGTCATTCAATATGGAAATTTTTTCTGATGCGTCAAAAACTGGCTGGGAGCATCTTATGGTGAGGAGACTACTCACGGTTTTTGGAACGAATCAGAAAAAAGAATTGCATATAAATTATCTAGAATTACTAGCAGCTTTTTATGGCTTAAAATCTTTTGCGAAAAATAAATTAAACTCGAACATATTATTACGGATAGACAATATTACTGCTATTGCCTGTATTAATAAAATGGGTAGTGTAAGGTATAAAAGTCTTAATTTTGTGGCTAAGAAAATATGGGCTTGGTGTGAACAGAAAAATAACTTTGTTTATGCGTCTTACATTAGCTCTATAAATAATACGATAGCGGATGCTCAATCTAGATTAAAAGATAATAGGGTAGAATATAGTTTAGACAATACAAATTTTCAAAAAAATTATCGAAAAGTTTGGTGTACCAACTATTGACCTCTTTGCATCGTATCAAAACAAAAATGTGATCGATTTGTATCTAGATTTCCAGATCCAGAATCTTTATATGTCGACGCATTTACCATAAAATGGGAAAAAGAGTATTTTTATGCTTTTCCGCCATTTCCTTTAGTTTGTAGAGTTTTGGAAAAATTATATCTGAGAAGCCACCGGAATAGTGGTTGTACCAAATTGGTCTAGCCAGGCATGGTACCCACTATTCCAGAGACTTCTTACGGCCAAACCTTTACTAATTAATACTAATAATTATTGTTTTCAAAATTATTGCAGAACTTCGCATTCAATTTATTGTCAGACCCCATTGATGGCCGCGAGATTATCCGAAAGCTTTTTTATTAAGAGGAACTCCTGAGGAAGCCATACCTACCCTCTTAGCCTCTTTATCAGATAGTTCAATAAAGCAATACAGTCAATGTCTAAAGAATTGGTGGCTATTCTGCGAAGAAAAGAAGCATAACCCTTTTGAATTTATTCTAAACAATGTTCTTCAATATTTCTCAAAATTCAAAAATCTGGTTTATCCTATTCTACCTTAAATACACACAGGGCATCTTTTGTCACTAATTTTTAATATTGAGGATAAGGATCAAATAATTTTAAAAAGATTTTTAAGGGAATATATAATATAAATCCCCTCAACCGAAATATGAAGCCACTTGGGATCCAGAGGTAGTTTTGAACTATTTACAAACCCTATATCCGCTTGAAGATCTAACGCTAGAGCTGCTAACTAAAAAATTAGCAACTCTTGTAGCATTATTATCCGCTCACAGAATGCAAACATTGTCAAAAATATCAATTACAGACATTTCAGAAAAAGAAGACGGAGGCTTAGAGATACGAATACCTGCAAAAATTAAAACCTCTGGGCCTAATAGCCTTCAACCTACGTTAATTTTTCCGGAATTCAACGAAAAACCTAGCCTATGCGTAGTAAAAACTTTAAGATATTATTTACAGAAAACTACAAATCTAAGGCCACAAAACAACAATAATTTATTCTTAACTTTTAAAAAACCTTATCATAGTGCATCTGTCCAAACTATAGCTAGGTGGGTCAAAAACACTTTGGAAAAGAGTGGAATTAATATCTCGAAGTTTTCTGCGCATAGTACTAGACATGCTAGCACCTCAAAAGCTTATCGAAATAATGTAAATATTGAAGTAATTAGATCTACGGCAGGGTGGACTCAAAAGTCTAAAGTTTTTGCGAAATTCTATAACAAGCCCTTAGTAAAATACAATAGAGAGGAATTTGCAAAAGCGGTATTATCACTGTAAGGTATTATAGTCGTAACACTTACATATATGTAACTAGAAAATAGATAAGTAATTTATAAAAAAGATTTTTTTTGAAGTTACTGTTGGAGAACTTCAACTAACACTTTATGATGTTCTTGATTTTTTGATTGTAATCTATATCAATATGTATTTTGTTTGTTTTTGCTTGTTCAATTTATTGTTTGTATTATTATTATATTTATTATATATTTAAATAGTAATTAGATCGCCTTTATGTTCTTTCTTGGTATATCTACAGAGTGTAATAATCATGTAGGACAGCAGCGAAGAATAATTAAAGGATTGATCGACTTACCTGTAAGGATGATCGATCCTAATTATTCGAGCTGCTGTCCGTAATGATTATTACACATCCCACCCGGTGAAACCCACCCTTGCGATCTAATTAAATAATGCAATGAGTAACCGTTTCATGCCGCGTCAGGCCCATCGAAAAAGGTTGTTTACTTATTCTTATCTTGGAAAGTTTTTTTGTACTAGTCAGCCCGAATATTGCATACTACAGAGTGTAATAATCATTACGGACAGCAGCTCGAATAATTAGGATCGATCATCCTTACAGGTAAGTCGATCAATCCTTTAATTTCTAGTTAATATAACAGGATATGGCTGAGTAATCAAAACACTTTGCAATCAAATGGTTTGAGATAAAATTATTCGGTTTTGTGATTAAGATGTTGTGCCAAATATATTTGAATGTTTTTTATTTAGTTTTTGTATTGTGTTGTATTTATTTAGTGTGCAATGCAGCAAAATTCGAAAGATCTTACTTCAAGAACGTCTCTTTACAATTAGATTTTAATTTAAAAAAAATATTATAAATAGTTTTATGTTAGACCACTTAATTTTTATATCATTTTGATTCAGTAAATATTAAAATATTTTTTTGCTTAAGTGGCTGTGATTTTGTAACTAGATTCGAAAAATAATTCCCTACTCCTAAAGGTATGTGTTGAACAGTGGCGTATATTGGTTACAAAAAGTGTTTAATATAAATTTAAAATATGACAATTCTTTTATTAAACTGTTTTCATAAAAATCATTGATACTCAGTGATTTTGACCATTTTTCTGAATAAAATGGCAAACTTGGAATATATGGGATTTAAAAACTTTTTAATCGCCATATTGTTTGTCCTAAAAATACACAACTTTGCCCCAATTTACCCATCTTCCTATCATCTATAGTATCCGATATCCTAATGGTGAGGGTCGAATTTGCATCACCCTGTATTTTTTTTTTTTTTTTTTATCTTGGGACAGTCCACGAAGGCTGATGCCTAAGTACTAACGTACCGTGGTGTCAAATGCAGCAAGCAAATTCTATTTACTTACAAAATATGAGTTATACATTAAAAAAATATATTGAGATGAAACTAACTATTCGTAACTAAAATAAATAAAAGAAACCCCAACACACATAAAAAATTTCTGTTGGATTCAATTTTCCTAAGTGAAGAAAGTGCTTGATCTTTACTAGCCAAACCTAAGAGGTAGGTAGGTAGGTAGGTAGGTTTAAAGTGAGTGGACTTTTTACGCCCTCCACTGCGACCGCTCGGTCTATTGTGGCTCACACCTTTTCATATTTCTCCCAATAGGATCGGACTTCTAATGAATCCGATTCCAGATTGGGAGAGAGTTCTTACATCTCCTCTTACTCGTGTCGCTACCGGACACGAGCACAATGTGTTTTGATGTGTCCTGGTGTCCCTGTCTCCTAGAGAGTATGACGAGCAGACAATTAGATCCGTCATGCCCTCCTCTCCTGGTGTAGTAACGTGGGTAGCTACCAGGTCCTTGTTACAGGAACCAGATGTTCTTTATGAGGCCGCATCTCCGGCCTTATCCTATAAAAACGGTCCTATCCGCTTTCTGTTTAAAGCCAGGGAACCCTTTTTCCTATAAAGGCGGTTAGTTGTGGTTAGTTTCTGTTTGGATTCAGGGAACCCTTCCTAAGCACCTGTTTGTTTGGGGTGAATTAGCCCTTCCCCGTGAAACAGGCGCCGGTGACTTCAGGGGCACCTTACGAAACGGATTCACCCGTTTCGGTCGGCGCACCTTTGTCTGCTTGTGACCTTTAGTGGC
Source organism: Listronotus oregonensis (assembly GCA_019359885.1). Lineage (NCBI taxonomy): Eukaryota > Metazoa > Arthropoda > Insecta > Coleoptera > Curculionidae > Listronotus > Listronotus oregonensis. The sequence goes on along the minus strand of JAHBCN010003371.1, from coordinate 51,097 downwards.
ACCCTCGAAACGGATTTATCCGTTTCGGTCAGCGCACCTTGTCACTTTTCTATGAAAGCGGTTGTCCGCTTTCAGTTTGGGTAGGGAAGTAATAGTCCACCACGGCAGAGCCCCGCATTACCGCAGTAAGGCTAGATACTCTGAGAGGTCGCCCTGTATCTCAGAGGCACCGTTGGGGACACCTGTTTAAGGCACAGGTTGTCATTCACTCATCAGCACGGTATGCTAACACCTTGAGTTCCATACGGTGGCAATAAGAGTTGCCGATAACCAGCAACTCTAGCGCATGTTCCAAAAGATCCTACTGGGCCCAACCACAACTTACAGACTTACAACTGATAAAATCATACCGTGTTGTTAATTGTCTAAGTTAAAAGTGAACAACTGGCAAAAAATAAATAAAATTTTGTTTTTAAAACAATAATACCAAATAAAATAGGAAAAATGCGCTGTTATGCTATTATTCTAAAACAAGCAAAAGATAACATGCAGGTTAAAATATTATAATGTTTTAGAGAATTTGAAGAAAATTGTATATTGCCCAATGATCAAAACATAAATGAATAATACAGGGTGTTTCGAAATTCAGTATAATAATAATAAAGATTTTATTGTAAAAAGAAATTTTACAAAAGGCGAAGTTGAGGATAACCTCCTATCTTAACCTAAAAAGAAAAAAAAAACAACAATTTATTAGTATGTATGTATATACCTATGAACTATGTATGTAATATAAGAATTTTAATAAGTATTACAATTTTAGTTGACGTTATAAATATTTTAAGGACGTATTAATGTAGTTAGCTGTGACTGCTTAGTAATATTTGTTTACGTTGTTGTCCCCAATTCAACCCTAAAATTGGTGTTTTGCCGTTTGTAAGATAAAAATAAAAGGTAAAGACCACCTAAAATAACAGGAATATGCAAATTTTCCTGAGATTTGATGCTGTAGCCATGATTTAAAATAATTGTGTTTTTTACTCAACTTACTGTGGCTTTAGCTTGGAGGTGGTGCATTTTAGGACAAATGTTTATGGAAAAAAAGTCATATTTTGACCTCAAAAACATACTTTTAAAATATCTGTACTGAAATTTAAGACATCCTGTAAATTATCTCCCAAAATTATTTCATGTGTTTCAAAAACTGCCCCCCCAAGTATACGCCACTGGCGGTGTTGAAGATGGTGGAGGACTAAATCAAAATTCTACTTTTATAAAGCTTTTCAATCTTCAAATTTAATTTTACTTAGTAAAAGTAAACTTTTTAATTTTTAGGATGTTGGTTAATTGTTTTTTACAAAGAAAAAAATGGAAAATCGTCCGATCCAAAACGAAAAACAATTGGTGATCAAAAAGCAGAAGCGAACTTTAAAAAAACCACTTTTCACTGTATAAAAGTTGGTCAAATGTGTAAATGCTCTCAGTGTGAATATCAAACACCGTATATAAGAAATTTAAATACACACGACCTACATAAAAATATATTCAAATGCGATCATTGTGATTATCTAACTATTATTATTAAAAGATATTTAAAAAAGCACAATGTGCAACATAAACAAGAAGTTAATATGTTTAAGTGTGATCAGTGTGATTTTCAAACACAGCACAAAAAATCTTTAAAAAGAAATGTCCTCCGGCATAAAAAACCGAAAGATGTCGATATGTTTAAATGCGTTCACTGTAATTTTCAAACACGGCAAAAAAGATATTTAAAGGGGCACGTCCTTCGACATAAAAATCCGAAAGATGTCGATATGTTTAAATGCGATCAGTGTGATTATCAAAGTGTTCAAAAAGGCTTTTTAAGTAAACACTCTCTCCGACATAAAAATCCTAAAGATGTCGATATGTTTAAATGCGATCATTGTAATTATCAAAGTGTAAGAAAAGACCAGTTAAATATAAATATAAGTATGTATAAATGTGATCACTGATTTTCAAACTCGGCACAAAATATTTTTAAAAAGAGACATGTCCTCCGGCAAAAAAACCGAAAGATGTCGATATGTTTAAATGTGATCATTTGGATTTTCAGACACGGCACAAAATATCTTTAAAGAGACATGTCCTCCGGCATAAAAATCCGAAAAATTCATATGTTTAGATGCGTTACGTAATTTTCAAACACGGCAAAAAAGATATTTAAAGGTGCAGTCCTCCGACATAAAAATCCGAAAGATGTCGATATGTTTAAATGCGATCAGTGTGATTATGTTATTTTTCCTATCCTACTTTATTCCATACATAGAGATGGAACAAAACAAGAGGAAAGAGCACAATTTCTTTAGAGATTATTTTTTCTTCTCCTTGCAAAGGTAATAGTTTAGCTCAGGGCGTTTAAAAGGTTTCTGAAGCACGCTGGTAATTTGGAATAGATACAAAATTTAAGACAACCAACCTCTAACAGTACAGGTGCAAAAAAAAAAGATTATAAATTTCTAAAAACAAATTTAATGGCTATACATTTGTTTATACATATGTTTGACGTTTTAACAAAAGTGTTGGGAATACAAATTTACAATCTCTTAAATGTCAATTTAAAAAAAAAAATTTCTTTGTTGGCTTTGGTGACCTTTTTGGTGTAGATGTATATACCTTGGATTTAATCCTGTGTTGAGGTCTTGACTGTGGAAGTTCCCCAGTGAACAAGTCCCTTGGCTGGACAATGACGTCACCGTGACAGCGTCAGCAGTTGTTGTTTCACAGCATCACATAAAGAATGACAAAAGGCAGTATCAATACATCAAAGGGTCTTGCTGAATAAATTTGAATTTATGAACTGTTATTTTTTAAAAAAAAAAAGAATTCAAATTGACACTTATGATTTCAAATTTAAAAGATTCACCTTTGGTGAAGACTTTTTTATAAAAAAAAAACAAAATTTTTGTCTAAAATACTTAAGGAATTCTTCTAAAAAACAAAAAGAAAGCCTTCCTTACTCCTGTTAAGGAATGATTCTCTTTATAAAAGGAATGAAAATTAACGTTACATAAATATTTTCATAAATTCAAACAATGGAAAATGATGATACATTTACATCAAGCAAATTAGTAAAGAAATATTTAAAAAAAAAAAAAATATTGTATAAAGGAAAATATTTAAGCAATATCTTTCTATACTGAAAACTTTACGTGTCTTTCTTAAGACAAAAAGAAAAAAAATGTCGATTAAACATAAATAGCAGTTAAATGCATAAAAAAAATCTTAAATTCTACATGTTTTAAAACTAGGTAAGTTTATAAAAAAATAAGATATAAAAGAAAACAACTATCTTTACAAAAAAAGATGAAATCTGGTTAAATGTATACAAAAAAAAAATCTTAAATTCTACATGATTTAAAACTAGGTGTTTATAAAAAAGATAAGATATAAAAGAAAAACAACTATCTTTACAAGATAATTTAAATCTGTTTTTTTTTTACTATGACACCCTCCGGGTATAAGTGACCTCCTTCTTAGTGTCCGATTCACACAATACAAAAAGCCTGTACTTGACAGGAATTTTACAAATACAGTACTTCGTATTTCAAATAAGAAAGGAAACAACGTTAACACATAACCTTTCCCGGTAAGATACGATAAGATAAGGTAAGGTAAAGGAAACGCTATTCCTAGCGTTTCCTTAATCAGATAAGGTAAAATGTATGGTGTTTCACCATACGAGGCAAATGATTTTGTGGCCCCTCCCTCTTTCTAACAAAAAAAATTAAAAACCCCAAGATTTCACTGAGAATCTGGACCGCTATTAGTTTAACCCTTACAGGATTTGAGTTAATTTTATTCATTCACACCTAATGTGCAACAAAATTACAAAAATATTAAATTTGACTCACCGTGGTTCAAACTTCATAAGCTCTTTTGGCCAGACCTCGTGTTACTATTGCCTTTTCAATCCATACGAACATTTCCTTGTATGGTAGTCTATTCCGTTTTTATGTCTCCCAGAACATTTAATCCCCACAAGCAGTGATCCTAGATATGATCTTTTGTTCTGTTTAGTTAGACAACCTAAAAACAACATAGGGAACAGCAGAAAAATGGTCTTTACTTATTAAAGGGAAATGTTTTAATGGATTTGCAACAGCAACAAAGCCAGAACACCATGTCCGACTTAAATTCTTTACCACATGGGTTTTAAAAGGTTCCCTGGCATAAAAAAAAAGAAACAGGGGCCTTACAAAATCATACCCTATAAAAAATTTAAAATTAGACAAGCGAGATATATCAAATATAAATTTTATGCATATCTATGCATAAAAGGAAAAAAAATTTGAAAATATTTTTCAAGAAAGCAAAGAAAGGAAAAAGGAGGTCGACTTACCGGAGAGATGTCACAACAAAAGCCTTGACTTGAAGGAATTTGGTCCTTTTCGGCCCTGATTCCCACTATTTAAATACCGTCCAATGGTGATCTTTTATTTTGTCACATGTCCCTTTTCCAAAAAGGGCAGTACTCTTTAAGCGACAAGGGTACCAAGAATTTGAATTTTTCGCGGTATTTATACGGTTTTCCCCCCAACTTGTACACTGCACACACATAATAATTCAAGTGAAAAATACGAACGAAATTTTCTGCTTTAACAGCTGATTTGAATATCGTTAACCGTGAAAACCTTTACCAAAATTATATTTAAAAAGCCGGTTTGCAAAACGCGCTTTACTGATTAAGTTAGGGCGCGGTTTAAAGAGAGATAGAAAGATAGATAGAGAAAGATAGATGTAATCCATAGTGTAGTATGTTGTAACCGATAAAAATCGATATCATGATCATCTTCTATATGATGGTGTTATATACAGCTTGTATGTTCTGTCTTACAGGGTTTCCGATTTTAATAGTAAATATTTTATTTTTTATTTAAGTTGATTGATAATGATTATTTTACAGATGTTTCATTTGTTTGACTGATAATAATTATTGAATTATAGATTTTCGTTAACAATTATTTGAGAATTTTAATGTTGCGAGAATCTGTAAAACGCAACAATTATCAAAGTGTTAAAAAAAGTCTAACTAAGTAAACACGCTCTCCGACATAAAAATCCTAAAGATGTCGATATTTTAAATGCGATCATTGTAATTATAAAAAATGTAAGAAAACACCAGTTAAATGGGACACCCCCTCCCGACAAAAAAAAATCCTAAAGATGTCAGTATGTATAAAGTGATCCGATTTTCAAACTCGGCAAAAAAAATATCTTTAAAGAGACATGTCCTCCGGCATAAAAATCCGAAAGATGTCGATATGTTTAAATTGATCACTGGGGATTTTCAAACACGGCACAAAATATCTTTAAAAGAGACATGTCCTCCGGCATAAAAATCCGAAAAAATGTAGATATGTTTAGAGGGTTCACTGTAATTTTCAAACACGGCAAAAAGATATTTAAAGGTGCACGTCCTCCGACATAAAAATCCGAAAGATGTCGATATGTTTAAATGCGATCATTGTAATTATCAAAGTGTAAGAAAACACCAGTTAAATAGACACGCCCTCCGACATAAAAATCCTAAAGATGTCAGTATGTATAAAGGGATCACTGTGATTTTCAAACACGGCACAAAATATCTTAAAGAGACATGTCCTCCGGCATAAAAATCCGAAAGATGTTGTTTTGTTTAAATGCGTTCACTGTTATTTTCAAACACGGAAAAAATGGGATATTTAAAGGGGCACGTCCTCCGGCATAAAAAAATCCTAAAGGTATCAATATGTTTAAATGCAATCATTGTTATTATAAAAGGGGTTCGAAAAGGCGATTTGAAACACCCCCTCCGACATAAAAATCCTAAAGATGTCAATATGTTTAAATGCGATCAGAGTGATTATCAAAGTGTTGAAAAAGGGATTTAAGTAAACACGCTCTCCGACATAAAAATCCTAAAGATGTCATGTTTAAATGCGATCATTGAAATTATCAAAGTGTAAGAAAAGACCAGTTAAATAGACACGCCCTCCGACATAAAAATCCTAAAGATGTCAGTATGTTTAAATGCGATCACTGTGATTTTCAAACACGGCACAAAAATATCTTTAAAAAACATGTCCTCCGGCATAAAAATCCTACAGATATCAATATTTTAAATGGTTACTGTAATTTTCAAACAAGGAAAAAAAGATATTTAAAGGGCACTAATCCGGCATAAAAATCCTACAGATATCAATATGTTTAAATGCGATCATTGTGATTATAAAAGCCTTGAAAAGGCGGATTTAAGGAAACACGCCCTTCGACATAAAAATCCTAAAGATGTCAATATGTTTAAATGCGATCAATGTGATTTTTTAAACACGGTACAAAAAATCTTTAAAAAGACATGTCCTCCGGCATAAAAATGGAAAGATGTCGATATTTTAAAGCGATCACTGTGATTTTCAAAACGGCATAAAATATATTTAAAGAGACATGTCCTCCGGCATAAAAATCCTACAGATATCAATATGTTTAAATGCGATCATTGTGATTATCAAAGTGTTCAAAAAAGTCGATTTAAGTAAACACGCCCTCCGACAAAAAAATCCTAAATATGTCAATATGTTTAAATGCGATCAATGTGATTATAAAGCATTACATAAAGGAAATTTAAGGAAACACGTCCTGGACATAAAAGTATTTGGAAAGGCGACTTAAATAAGCACATCACTGGACTTTAAAAAACCCGATAACTCGGCCAATCCTTACCTGTTTTTGGTTGAATGAAGGGGGTATGGGCATGTTTTTGCTGGAAATAGAGGTGGGTAGATATTCAATACACTTTCAATTTATTAAAAAACAGGTTATGCTGTATAATAATAGAATACCTCGCTAAAAGTCTATATACAATAACTTAAAAACGTAAAACACAAATTAAATTTACATGTAGTGCTGCAGCGTACCAAGACAAAGTACGTTATAAATCGTCAGGTACAATAGTTTTGCTTAGGCACCCCCTTTGTAGCATTGTCTTAGGTAATGTTGTTTCCTTGAAATATTAAACACCGCATACCATGGTCGGAAGCAAAAATTATTCATAAAGAAATCCACTGAAGAAAAGAAAAAATTTAAAAGCTGTAATAATTGTAATTAACCAAAATGTATTTAGCAAGCCTAGTATCGATATTCCGAATATCTGGCAGCCGTTGCTGTGTAAATAGGTTAGATTTATTTTTTTACCAAACGCGTTTTAGACTTATTTAAGAAATTAAAAAAGGTTTTATGGTTATGATTATAAAAAAAAACAACTTTAAGTCTAGTATTAAACATGAATCTAACTTCTTTACTTCGAGAGTTAGCGTAATTAAATGAAAACTAGTTTACACCAGAACTCATACCAAACACCTAGTGATAAATTACACTGACGATTATAAACGGTTTATTGACAAAAAAGTGTAAAATAGAGTACTCTATTTCTTGATAACAAACATACCTATAGTTTACATACATTATTTTACAGTTTTTGTATACAACTAGTTCTAAATAACACCTTTATTAAGAGTGCCCTAATTAAAAAACTAGTATAAAATAGTGTGCACTGTTTCGAGAATAACAATCCGACCTTTTGTTACTAGCAAAAGAAAACTCCCACAATTTTTCTAAAATCTACATTAGCGTCTGTCTGGCCTGCTAGACCCCAGATCGACTTTTTGAAATAGCTCAGTCGGGGTAATTAATCGTTTTGGTCTTTTTCCGATTATCGGTTGCTTATCTAGTCATAACTGGCAAATGTCACATTGATGTCAGACTTATTTGGTACTAGTGCTTATTTGTGTGTAGTATAGGCCTTGTTTACAGAGCTTAAATCGAAATGATTTGAATTAAACAAATCTTTGATTGTAATCAAATACCCTATTTAATTAGAATTTGGTTATCGTTTACAGGGGTAAACTAACCTTCAAATTAACATGTCATCAGTGTCAGCTGTTGTTTACAAAACTTACGAAACTTACCTTAGATAAGTTCTGAGTACTGAGAAATAACTTTAAAATACAATACGAATTAGTATAAAATAATTATTAAATAGAATACATAATCTACTTAATTTCAGAACCAATGATCGTTTACACGATAAAAATTGACGTTTGATATACAATATAGTTTAAATCAGAATGGTTAGGTTCAGATTTTGATTTAGATGAACTTAATTTGGTTTGCTGTTTACAGTACATGAACTAACTGCTAAGTACTAATTTGGTTCTAATTTGATACTTGGTTCTAACTAATGAAACGGTAAACTAAGCCATTGTGGTGGTATTTGTAACTTAGACTCTTTCCTTTGTCTAAGATTTGTAAACTTTAATATAAAATATATGTTAGGGAGGTTTTACCCAACTTGAGCATCAAACGTGAATCTCTTTATCAGCTAATAAAGTAAACACATTCCTTAAGACGCATTCCAAAAATTGTTTTTAAAACTTAAACCATCTCGAGAAGGGGTTATTAACGTGGCAGACCAACAAAAGAATTACATCATCAAATCTCCAAACCTTAGCAAGCTGTGTCTTAGCCTTTTTTCTAGTCTATTCCTTTTAAAAACAATAAATTATTACTAAAAACCACAGTTCAACTTTTCAAAACACATTTATAGTAAGTCATAAAAAATGAAACAAATGTTTCAATTTTCTATGAAATAAAAGGCATATTATTCTCCTTTTTAAATTTGTAATGGGTCGTTTCCACAGCATTTAATTGTGTGAAATATTTTACTTTGCTTTTTAAGAAAAAAATTATAAATATTGTAAAAAAAATTTGATATAGTTAAAACTCATGATTTGACATGATTTTATAGCAAAACTTAAGTGTTTTATGATAAAACTTGTTGATTAATGTTCTACAGGTGGCAAAGTGTAGAAGCATTAACAACACAAACAACGTAACTTTAACTTTAATAAGGTTGATTAATGTCAGTTAATAACGTTGTCGCTTATTTCAGTGCTACTGCACATGCTTTGTATAACGGATAAGGTGTATTGCTGTTCAAATAGGTGCTTAAATCTCCTGTTTTCTAGTGATCACAAGAACTACTTTGTTAGCAAAGAAATTTAAAATTTGACTATCGAAAGTATACCTAAGAAAACCCGCCCATTTCAAAGCGTATAATCAATTGCTGAAAAATTTGGTTGACTAAGTGGGTGCAACAAATTATATTACCATGGAATTTTCTAAATCTCTTTCTGTTAAAAGGAAGTGTCTAAGGAAAATTGTAATTATTCTTCAGTAGAAGTAGTTAAAAAAGTGGATGATTTGGGGATGTAATAATGGAAGATGAGACATCCAACCTTCGATTTTAAAATTGGAGCCAGTAAGCAGCAGTTTCAAATTTAAATGTTCTTCAAGGAATACTGAAGTGAAAGATATTTTGGATTCTTCTGACGTGGATTTAGATAAGTGAGTTAAGATTAGTTGTAAATACGGTAATATTGCATTATTTGTTTAATTTGGTGGTAATTGTCTCGAAAGTTGCATTCTCTCCGATTTTGACCAAATTTGGTATACGGGGGTTTTTTGGGGCGCTGATTACGAATCTTTAAAAATTTCGGCAACGTTTCGTTTTCGAGATATTCATCATCAAAGTTGTTAATTAAACTAACTTTATTTACACTATTCCTCCTTCTTTTTGCATATAATTCTTGATTTTTAAACCAAATTGATACACAATATTTCACAAACACCTTTTAAAAAACATTTTTTATGTTTTTCCAATTAAATGAAAAGAAGGTAAGTATAAATAAATATAAAAATAAGCTTTTAAAAGATGTTTATAAAATATTATGTAGCAATTTAGTGTGAAAACTAAGAATTCTGTGCCAAAAGAAGGAGGAATTATGTAAAGGAGGTTAGTTTGATTTTAAACTTTGATGATAGATATTTTAAAAATGAAACATTAAAAAAAAATGTTTTAGATTCGTGATTAGCCCCCAAAAAATCGCCGTATATCAAATTTGGTTGAAATCGGAGTTCAGACAACTTTCGAGACAATTACTTTTTATTTAATTTGGAAATTATTAAGTATTTGGTACTTTATGTTTGTTAAAATAGAATATATGAAACACTAGTTTAATTTATTTTTTTTAAATGAGACCCAGATTGCTTTTTTTAATTAAATTATAGCAGTTCTACTGGTTTATTGAGACATAAGTGTTAAGAGTAAGAAAAATTTGTCAACAAGACAACAAGCTAGCCTGGTTTTACTGAGTTTTCAAATTATTATTCTTATTTACAGATCTACTGATTTCTCCACGGAACAGATGGTGAGTGATGTGAAAGTTAACAATACACACATGGTGACATTTGATAATAAGAAATCTGATGAAATAACCTTTGAAGAGTGGAAAAAAAAAATGACGAAATTGACATTAAGGAGGAAGAAAAAAGAGGAGTCCGAAACCAGGTAATATATCGACTTAAAAATATTTTCATATGAGATATATACATAACATTCACAGTCACAACATATGCCAGAAATCTAGATAATATTTCTATGTTTTAAATTCAAGTTAATGGAATACATTAATGAACTGAAACTATGAGATCCTTTTTAAAAAAACAAATAACTACTAAGGTATTTGGCCAAAACAGGCTCCTTGTTAACTAAAATATTTGACCGAAAAATTGCAAATGGAAGTGGCAGTAAATACTACCATCATTATGTGCTTGTTAAATAATATTCTATTTTTACATGGCAAAGACAGTAAAGGCGTCACCCCACAAATATAGTAGGTGTATTTTGAACTTCCTAAAAACAATTAAAAATTTCAGTTAATATAACACGATAGGGCTGAGTAATAAAACACTTTGAATCAATCTAACGCATTTCAATCAAGTGAATTAACTGTTTTATTAATGAACAAAGGATAAATAAACTTAAGGCTGGTTTATAAAGACAACTTTAAATTTAATTTAACTTTTATTTACTTTTAATTTAACTTTAAGAATTTCTTGAGCATTTATAAAGAATATTTACATTTGCCTCACGCAAGCGCAGAAACACGAAAATTTCGTTTTGGTATTAATTATTAAACCATTTTTTATGTTTTGACAAGGTTTTGGCTGTTTTTTGCTTGGTTTGTCATAATTAAAAAATAAAATAATTAATAAAGATATCCGAATTTTCTGTTACGTAAATCGGGTTAAAGAAAAAATTGACAGCTCGGTCTAGGAGAATTTTAAGTTTTTACACTGCTCGCGCATGCTCATTTTCATTATTATAATATTATTTAATTTAAGAAGATAAAAGTTGGCCAACTTCTTAAATAAAAGTTAAATTAAAGTTTTCTTAAAGTGTGTATAAACGCCCTATATATTAGTGTGCAACGATCTTACACTAAAGTTAAATTAAAGTTAAATTAAATTTAAAGTTGTCTTTATAAACCGCCTTTACAACTGATAAAATTATACAGTGTTGTTATTAATTGTCTAAGTTAAAGTGAACAACTGGCAAAAATTTAGTTTTTGTTTTTAAATACAAAAAAATCCAAATAATATAGGAAAACGCACTGTTATACTATTATTCAAAAAAAAGAAAAGATACATGCAGGTTAAAATATTATAATGTTTTAAAGAATCTAAAGAAAATTTCTATTGCCAATAATTAAAAAATAAATAATCAATGGGTAATTTCGAAATTTAGTTTAAATATTTTAAGGACGTATTAATGTAGTTAGCTGTGACTGCTTTTTTAATAATATTTGTTTGTTGTTGTCCTCAATTCAACCCTAAAATTGGTGTTTTGCCCTTTGTAAGATACAAATAAAAGGTAAAGACCACCAAAAATAACAGGAATATGCAAATTTTCCTGAGATTTGATGCTGTAGCCATGATTTAAAAAAAATTGGTTTTTTACTCAACTTACTGTGGTTGTATCTTGTAGGTGGTGCATTTCAGGGCAAATGTTTATGGGAATAAAAGTAAAATTTTTACCTCAAAAATATACTTTTAAATTATCTGTACTGTTTTAAATTAAAAATTTTCCCAAAATTATTTTATGTGGAGGGGCTAAATTAAAATTTACTTTTATAAAGCTTTTCAATCTTCAAAATTGATTTTACTTAGTAAAGGTAAACTTTTTGGTTTTTAGGATAATGATTAATTGCTTTGACAAAGAAAAATATGGAAATCGTCCGATCCAAAACGAAAATCAATGTGATGATCAAGCCAAGCAAAAGCGAAATTTAAAAATGCCACTTCCTCACTGTATAAAATTTGGTCAAATAATGTGTAAATGCTCTCAGTGTAAATATCAAACACCGTATATAAGCAATTTAAATACACACGACCTACATAAAAACATATTTAAATGCGATCATTGTGATTATCTAACTATTAACAAAAGATATTTAAAAAAGCCCAATGTGCAACATAAACAAGTTAATATGTTTAAGTGCGATCAGTGTGATTTTCAAACACGGCACAAAAAATCTTTAAAGGGACATGTTCTCAGACATAAAAATCCTAAAGATGTCAATATGTTGAAATGCGATCATTGTGATTTTCAAACACGGTACAAAATATCTTTAAAGGGACATGTCCTCCGACATAAAAATCCCAAAGATGTCGATATGTTGAAATGCGACCACTGTGATTTTCAAACACGGCACAAAATATCTTTAAAGGGACATGTCCTCCGACATAAAAATCCTAAAGATGTCAATATGTTTAAATGCGATCAGTGTGATTATCAAGCACTGGAAAAAGGAAATTTAAAAAGGCACGTCCTCCGTCATAAAAATCCTAAAGATGTCAATATGTTTAAATGCGATCAGTGTGATTATCAAGCACTGGAAAAAGGAATATTTAAAAAGGCACCCCCCGGGCATAAAAATCCTAAAGATGTCAATATGTTTAAATGCGATCAGTGTGATTTTCAAGCACTGAAAAAAGGAAATTTAAAAAGGCACGTCCCCCGGGCATAAAAATCCTAAAGATGTCAATATGTTTAAATGCGATCATGTGATTATCAAGCACTGGAAAAAGAAATTTAAAAAGCACGTCCTCCGGCATAAAAATCCTAAAGATGTCAATATGTTTAAATGCGATCAGTGTGATTATCAAGCACTGGCAAAAAGGAAATTTAAAGCACGTCCTCCGGCATAAAAATCCTAAAGATGTCAATATGTTTAAATGCGATAAATGTGATTTTAAAACACGGAAAAAAATTTTAAAAGCAGTCCTCCGCATAAAAATCCTAAAGATGTCAATATGTTTAAATGCGATCATGTGATTTTCAAACACGGCAAAAAAATTTTAAAAGGGCAGTCCTCCGCATAAAAATCCTAAAGATGTCAATATGTTTAAATGCGATCAGTGTGATTATCAAGCACGGGAAAAAAAGGGAAATTTAAAAAGAAATGTCCTCGTCATAAAAATCCTAAAGATGTCAATATGTTTAAATGCGATCAGTGTGATTATCAAGCACGGGAAAAAGGAAATTTAAAAGGACGTCCTCCGTCATAAAAATCCAAAGATGTCAATATGTTTAAATGCGATCACTGTGATTTTAAAACACGGAAAAAGAAATTTAAAAGGCACGTCCCCCGGGTCAAAAAAATCCTAAAGATGTCAATATGTTTAAATGCGATCAGTGTGATTATCAAGCACTGGAAAAAGGAATTTAAAGGCAGTCCTCCGCAAAAAAACTAAAGATGTCAATATGTTTAAATGCTTTCAGGGGAATTTTAAAACACGGAAAAAGAATTTTAAAAGGGCACGTCCTCCGCATAAAAATCCTAAAGATTCAATATTTTTAAAAAGCAATCATTGTGATTATCAAAGGGGAAAAGGAATTTAAAAACACGTCCTCCGCATAAAAATCCTAAAGATGTCAATATGTTTAAATGCGATAAATGTGATTTTCAACACGGAAAAAATTTAAAAGGCAGTCCCCCGGGATAAAAATCCGAAAGATGTCGATATGTTTAAATGCGATTACTGTGATTTTCAAACACGGCACAAAATATCTTTAAAGAGACATGTCCTCCGGCATAAAAATCCTAAAGATATCAATATGTTTAAATGCGATCAGTGTGATTATCAAGCACTGGAAAAAGGAAGTTTAAAGAGGCACGTCCTCCGTCATAAAAATCCTAAAGATGTCAATATGTTTAAATGCGATCAGTGTGATTATCAAGCACTGGAAAAGGAAATTTAAAACGCACGTCCTCCGTCAAAAAAATCCTAAAGATGTCAATATGTTTAAATGCGATCATGTGTTATTATCAAGCACTGGAAAAAGGAAATTTAAAAGGCACGTCCTCCGTCATAAAAATCCTAAAGATGTCAATATGTTTAAATGCGATCAGTGTGATTATCAAGCACTGGAAAAAGGAAGTTTAAAGAGGCACGTTCTCCGGCATAAAAATCCGAAAGATGTCAATATGTTTAAATGCTTTCACTGTAATTTTCAAACACGGCAAAAAAGATATTTAAAGGGGCACGTCCTCCGGCATAAAAATCCTAAAGATATCAATATGTTTAAAAGCAATCATTGTGATTATCAAAGTGTTCAAAAGGCGATTTAAGTAAACACGTCCTCCGTCATAAAAATCCTAAAGATGTCAATATGTTTAAATGCGATCATTGTGATTATCAAGCACGGGAAAAAAGGGAAGTTTAAAGAGGCACGTCCTCCAGCATAAAAATCTAAAGATGTCAATATGTTTAAATGCTTTCACTGTAATTTTCAAACCCGGCAAAAAAGATATTTAAAGGAGCACGTCCTCGGATAGAAATCCTAAAGATGTCAAACTGCGATCAATGTGATTATCAAGCATTACATAAATGAAATTTAAGGAAACACGTCCTGCGACATAAAAAGTATTCAGAAAGGCGATTTAAATAAGCACGTCACTGGACATTAAAACTCGATAACTCGACCAATCCTTACCTGTTTTTGGTTGAATGTACGATGGTGCAGGCATGTTTTTGCTGGAAATAGAGGTGGGTAGATATTCAATACACTTTCAATTTATTAAATAGCAGGTTATGCTGTATAAAAAAGGATACCTCAAGCTAAAAGTCTATATACAATAACTTAAAAACGTAAAACACAAATTAGATGTACATGTAGTGCGAGCGTACTCAAGACAAACTACATTATAAAATCGTCAGGTACAATAGTTTTGCTTAGGCCCCCCTTGTAGCATTGTCTTAGGTAATATCGTTGTTTCCTTTAAATATTAAACACCGCATACCATGTCGGAAGCAAAAATTATTCATAAAGAAATCCACTGGAAGAAAAGAAAATTTAAAAAAGCTGTAATAATTGTAATTAACCAAAATGTATTTAGCAAGCCTAGTATCGATATTCCGAATATCTGGCAGCCGTTGCTGAACCGTCAAAAGCGGTAAAGGTGCGGTGTATATAAGTCGTAGCTTTTAAGAATCGTTTTTAATTATCACTTTAAAGGGGTTTGGGAAATACCTAACCGAAACGCTGTGAATCAATAATGGTGGTTGACCCATATATACCGTTTTCCCCGGCGTTTGACAAGATTAATCATAAATTTTATTGAACAAACTTTATGGTTATGGTGTTCATGGTTCACTGTTAAACGGGTTTAGACTTTTCTAAATAGAAACAATTAGTTAAAATAAATAATTATGAGTCGAGAGCTTGAAAAAAAAACAAAATTAATTATTATAAACATAAGTGACTTTAAAGAATGATTTAACCTATTATTTAGAATTTTCAATAAGGATTTATAACCCAAGTAACCGCTATATAAAAGGTGACAAGCCAAAAATAAAATAATACCCTAAACCCACATTTTTATATTTAAGCGCAAAATCAATTAATTATAAAAAGTTTTAATTTATTTAAAAATTGAATAAATTAGAAATTAAAACTAAATAAAACCTGAATGCTAAATGGGTTATTAGAACTTTAGGGTATAATAAAATTAAAAAATATTTTCTCCATCACCCGAACATTATTTATTTGTGTCGTTTGAATTTTTTAAAAAAATACAAAGCTGCTAGAGGTAAAACATTTTTTAAATTTATATTCCCGTGTCCTTAAAATCTTTCCGTATAACCAAGATTTTTTCTTTTTTTATAATAAAAGATGAGGAGGGTGCTTTTTCCTTAGGTATATTTAAAAATTTTTATTTTTTTTTTTGGTTTTAAGTACAATAAATTAAATTTTTACAGTCTGTATCTCAAATTTAGTTTGGATAAAACAACATAAAATAGCACAAAAAATTTTTTTTCTTGTTTTTACATACAATGTGTTTTGCAAAAGAACTTGTATTATTTTTTGCAACCTGTTTTAAAAAAAATTTTTTTTTTATTATTATTATTTAATTTTGTAGTACTAGGGAAAACAAATTGTACTATTAATGAAACTGATACAAAAAATTTTTCCCGATAAACACCCAAATAAAGCGCTGAATTAACTCAGAAACCCACACTTCAATAACTACCCTGATTCTTTCTTAAAAAAAACACACCAAAACCAAACCAAAAGTCAAATACTTTTTAAGGTTTTCTTGACACGGTTAAAGTTGAAAAAAGTATAACCCAAAGATTGTTTTCATGTATATAAAATATTAAGAAAATATAACGATAATTTAAAACATTACTTAGGAAAAAAAGTAAAAAAAACAATTTCATAATGATGACCTCTTTTTGTTGAGATCTTAAATGTTGTAAGAAGGGAAAAATGTTTAACCCCTAAAATAAAATAGTTTAACCCTTTTATATATTGGGCTTTAAATAATGAAAAAAACTAATTTGTACCTTTATAAACTACATGATTTAACTTTTAAAGAGTTTAAAATGAAAATGGAAAAATATATATGTATATATATATATATATATATATATATATATATAAATATATAAAATATATTATATATATATATATTTATTATATTTATATATATATATATATATATATATATATATATATATATAAAAAAAATTTTGTTTAGGTTTCAAAAGGCCAACCCCCCAAGATAAACACCCATCTACGGGTAGTGAAAGAAGAAACTAATCCATACCCGCCCCCAAGGAAAAGGATGTTTTATCAAAATTTTCTCAGCCTCTGTTTGTAATTTAACAGGTTTATATGTGGGTTTGATTACATTTTTTTAAATTGGAAGCTCCCCGAAAAAGACTAATGAAGCCTAAAATTTAAAAATTTAAATTTTAGAAAAAAACCCATTTAACCCAGTGCCACATGTAAGTCCAAAAAACACAGACCTTATAAAAAAATAACGTTCCTTTGAATTCCCGTCATTAAATGGCGTGCCAGTCCTCCTTTGATTTAATGCTTATTACTTCTGACTTTTTTAAAGTCCAAGAACCGCTAGTTGTATTCTGTTAGACCCAAACCCCTTTTTCCTTTTTTCCAATATCAAAATTTCACTCCGGTGAATTAAAAAAAGTTTTAAAATACTTATTTTTCCAGGGAAGTACAAAAGGGGGTATCTGTCGCCCTTCTTTCCCTCACAAACCCAGATTTTCCACGCCACCCAGAGGAGCGTTAATAATGGTTAAAACCAAATGAATTAAAAATGAGGATTGCTTTTTCATGTGTCGGAGTTTTCCCATTTTAAAACCCATTTGATAAAGATTGTATAAGTAATCCAAATAATTTAATAATTAAAAATAAAACCATAGGAAAAAATCCCTTATTATAGTTGACTTAAATTTTTTTATTTTCTATTAAAGGGAAAATTTGATAATTATTTTTTCGCCCTATTTAACCCCAACCTATTTAAATTAAACCCTGTTATTAAACCGTTAGTGTTTGGATACGTAAACCCTTTTTTTTCAATTTTAGCCGAATAACGTGAATGGTGGGAAAGAACCCAAAAACCCAAAAAAAAGAAAAACCCAAAGTCGCGAATACCCAAACGTCATATATGTTTTGTGGTTTTAGTTAATCAGATTTGAAAAACAATTTCCCCATGTGAGTTTTATATAATAACAGCTAAAGCTGATCCCAAATTTGTTTAAACTTCTAAATTCCATTGTGAAAGCATGAAATCCCGAATTTTTAAAATTTGTAGCCCCCCATTGCAACCCCCAGTGCAAAAAACAAAAAACAAAATACTAATAAAAGGTTTGGTTAGTTTTTTTGTGAGTAAAAAAAAAGAAACCCTAATTAAAATTTTATGTTTCATCAGAATAATAAAATCAATCAAAAAATTTAAAAACTAAATTTTAAAAAAATACACTTAAAAAACCAACCACAAAAGGTTCATTAGGCTTGCACCAGTGATATTTTGGGGGTCAACTAACTTTAAGATACTGGTATAAGATTTGTGAAACAACATACACTTAACGGTTAACCCGGCCTAAAACCCAACTGTTGAAGATTCTTGGCTTGAATTTAATTTTATAACTCAGAAAGAACTTATTTTTTTGGGTTTTTGGAAAAAGGGGAATTTTTTTGGGTTTTTAGAATATTTTACTTTAAAATAATTAAATAATGACCTTTTTTTGAAAAAAACCATGAGAAATATCAAAAATTTACTTTTAAGAACTTGTCCAGTGCATTTGTTTGTTAATTTTGTTTGAGAAACAAATCAATTGGCGCCGAAAATGCAAAGTCGATAATTTACAATGATAAAATTTAAAACCAAAAAAAAAGTAAATTTTTAAACCCCCTTATTGGTGTAACAGATTATTATAAATTTAAAAAAGCCGAAAAAATCAACAACAACCAATTTTTATGCCCCTATTCATCATCATATAAAAACTAACTTTTCAATAATTTATAACCGATAATCAAAAGAAAAAGGGAAATTTTTTTCAATTTAACCCAAAAATGGTTTAAAATTTTTTTTTTCAATGTTAAAGAAAAAATTTTATATATTTGTATTTTATTTTTATTATATTTTTTAAATTGGGCTTTTCTATTTTCTTTTTCCTCCACTACATTGAAGCAGAAAAAATAAAATCACATAAAAAAAACCGTATTTTGTAAAAAATAACCCGTAGAACCATTTGAACTTTTTAAAAAAAAATAATTTTTCAAATTGTTTTTCTTTTTTTTTTACTTAAAGGGCTCTAGTTACCAAACAATTTAAAACCCGACAATTTTAAAACAAACATTAAATTTAATAAAAAAAATAAAGAACTGGCGCTAAAAATTTGAACCTATTTTTAAGTGGGACTAGTTAATGAAATTTTAAGAGTTAGTGGCAAACCGCTTAAAATTTTCTTTAATAGAAACCCATTTTAGATTAATCTTGAAAGTAAAGAAAATACAAAAGAGAAGTCAGATCGTCAGAACTACAAACAACTAGAACTTTTTCTATCTTCAACTCAGATGTGAACGGGAAAAAAATGCCAAGAACCCTTTTAGGGTCCAAGGTAAAAAGAAAAACTTTACATAATTTAAATAAAAAATTTTTTTTTAAAGAATGGTTTATTAAAAGTTTTACCATAATAAATATTTTTTTTCTTTTTAGAAGAAATGGGAAAAACCTGTGATTTTAAAACCAAACAAAAAAATAAGCATTATATTCAGAAAAAAAAAAGGAAAAAATGGGAACCCAATTCTTGATTTTTGAATTTTTCAATAAGGGTTTTAAAATTTAATATAAAATAAAAAAACAAACAGCAATTATATTTTAGTAGGCCCCAACAGGTTTTTGGTTGGGTCCACAAGACTTTTTTCTTTATAACTGGAAAAGGTGGGGGATGAAAAAAAATTATTATAATTATCGAACAAAGAATGCAGATTTCAGAAAATTCTCCTATCTTAGACGATCAGTTACATATTTCTTTTTTTTAAGAAAATGAAAACCTTTTTAAAGTTTTTACACACAACAAAAAATACCTGTAAACCAAGGTTAAAACCCCATTTCAAAAGCTGTTTTTCAAACATTTTTGCCCATTCCAATAAAATTTCGGAAAATTAACTATTTTAACTAGGTTCACAACCTCCTCTTTCATATTGTTAAAATTTTAAAAAATAATAAACAATGTATGTAAAAATAATTTGTTTAATATCTTTAAATTTTATATAATTTTTTTAAAAATTTTTGAATTTTGGAAAAAAATTTTTCAGATATTCTGGGGAATTAAAACCCAAGTTTTTTAAACACCGAAAGCAGAAGGAGATCAAACGCAATTGCTACCCAAGAAAGAAATCTAACAAAACTTTCCCGAGACCGTTTAAACTTAAATTTCTTTAAAGAACCTTTTATTGTAAATTTTTAAAGGAAAAAATTTTATTTCAGATAGTTTTTTCCCAGGATTTTTTTTTTAATTTTGTTTTTCTTAAAAGTTAAACAATAATTTCTAAAAAATTTTTTCCCAAACCATTTTTTAAATTTAAAGTTAATTTGTTTTTAAACAGGGGAAAAAGATCCAAAGTGGGGTTTTAAATTCCAAGTTACTGAAAGGTTCAAGGAAACAAAATTTTGGGGCCCTGATTAAAAAAGCTTTGAATAAACTCTACATTTTTATTAAACCCGCATATACAGGTTTTGGAAAGGAACCCCAAACCAAACCAAAGGGAAAATTTCCAAGATTTAAAGCATAGGAAAAATTCGAATTGGGGTGCTTTTCCCTCCCCTTCAAGCCGCCCGACGAAAGGCGATGCGGTCCTGATCTCGTTCCGGCTCGGACGTTTCACCACCGCGGGAGGAAGGACTGAAACGTTTGGGAAACCGGAGGCAAAAACGAAATCCCATATTCTGTGGGAATTATTTTTTTTAAAAGTTTTTTTTGTCGTTTTTTGGGGAAAAAAACGGTTTTCCCAAAAAAAAAATTTAAAAACCAAAGTTTCCTTAAAAAAATAAAATTTTCAAAAAGGGGAAATTTATTCCCAAAACCCCCCATAATTAGATGTTCAAAATGCCACACCTTTGATACCGGGAAAGTCGGACAAGTTCGGCGCCCGGGGCAGAGGGGAAGGGGAGAGAACATGGAATTGGTAAACGAAAAACCGTTTTTCCTATTTCGGGGTTTCCCAAAACCGAAAAAAGGGAAAAATTAATAAAACCCCTTTGCCCCCCCAAAATTTCTTTGAAAGGAAGTAATTAAAAACCGATTTGAAAGGTCTTAAAAAATTTTAAAAATTTTAAAGGAGGATAAAAAAAAAGAAAACAATTTTATTTAGCTTTTGTTTGGGGTTTTTGGCCATGAAAAAAAGTTGTTGGAAAACATATTAGGGGAATAAATTTTGGGAAAAAATGCAAAGGGGGTTTACCAGAACCCACTGAAGCCCGGTTTTAGTTGTAGGAGAAAAAAATTAAAAACTAATTGGGTATTTCTTCATAAGGGGCTGAAGGAAATTGAAAAAGCCAACAATTAATAAAGCTTAAATTTTTTAACTTAAGCCGAAAAACGGTTCCGTAAGAGATTGGGGAAAACCCGCTTTAAATTTTTATATGGCAACTAGTTTTTGGATCTGATACTTGATCCCCTAAAAATAAAAACATATTTTTTCAACCTTTTTAACAAAATTTTTTTTAAATGGGTCCTTCCCCCTTAAAAATTGTTAGAAACTGTTTGGGAAATTATGGTATCCTGGGAAAATGCTGGTGGAAACCAATTTGTTTAAATATTTGAAAAACCCCTTGAAACAAAAACTGAGGGTTTTTCTAAAAAAAACTTTAAAAAAAAAAAAATAGGAGACCGGGAAAAAAAAGGGGGAAAAGAAGCCCCAAAACCCCAGCAAAAGTGGAAGATGTTTAGGATTTTTTTTGGGGAAAATATTACTTTAAGAAATTATTAAATCAAAAATTTGGTTCAGAAGCAAACAAAACTTTTTACTTATAATGACCGCTTTATGTAATAATCTCAATGATATTTCCTATAAATTCAAAAAGATTTTTTTTTAATGGGGAAAAAGAACCCTTTTTTTTTAAAAAAATTTTTTTTTTGAGAAATATTTAGGTTTTTAAAAGTTAAAACCCAATTTTTCAGAGTTAGAAAAGGGGTTTTTGGGGATGCTTATTAAATTAAAAATTTTTAAAATCTAAAAGATTTTTTGTTAAAGCTGCTAAATTCAAATTTATCAGTTTTAAAAAACCCAAAAACCCTTTGGGTTTTTTCAGCTATTAGAAAGGGGCGGCCAAAAAACCATCCCAAACAACCAAGGGCCATAAAAAAAACTAACCCAATTTAAAAAAGGGGGAGAACTTTAAAAAGCTAAATTTATTTTTGAAATCCAATTTACTAAAAAAGGCACCAGAAGAATTAATTAA
This sequence comes from Listronotus oregonensis, assembly GCA_019359885.1. Classification (NCBI taxonomy): domain Eukaryota; kingdom Metazoa; phylum Arthropoda; class Insecta; order Coleoptera; family Curculionidae; genus Listronotus; species Listronotus oregonensis. The sequence goes on along the minus strand of JAHBCN010003371.1, from coordinate 28,952 downwards.
AAAAAAATGGGGGGTTTATTTATTGTTTTCCCCGAAAACTTTTTAAAATTTGAAAACATATTGAAAAAAGGGTTTTAAATTCTTCTGTAATTTTTCTACTATAAAGGGAAAACATTGTAAAATATAGCCGGGTTTTAGGTCGTTCTTTAATGAAGTGGGCCCTTTAACAAGGTTTTAAAAATTTTTTAAAAAATTTTAAACCCGTCCCTTTTTTTCCAAAAAAAAAACCCGAGGCAAAAAAATGTTCCAAGATCAAACAAACCCTAAAACCCGTATGCTTTAAAAAAAGAAGTTTTGAAACCCACATGAAATAGAATTTTTAAATAAAAAGAAGATATAATTGAAAATTTTCTTAAAGAAATTTAAAAATTTTCCTTTAAATTTTGAAATTTTAAACAATTTGATCTCAACCACTTTCAATCGACCTAAAAAAACCCTTTTAAAAAATTTTTAAAATAAGAATTTTCCAAAGAGAAAAAAAGATTGAAACAAAAAATTAAAAAAGGGTTAAAATTCCCCCCCAAAAAAATTATATTTAAAAACCAATAGTAATAATCATTTTATTTAAAAAAATTTTAAAAACCTTTTTTTAAAAAAAAAATTTTTTAAAAACCAAACATCAATAATAGAACTTTTGGTCTTTGTTTTAATTAATAAACTTTAAGAAATTTAATAAAGTATTTGTTTAAATTAATACATTTTCATGATACAATAATAAAAATATTTTCTACCTATATTCATTTTACGCTGTTACTATAAAAATCTATAGGTAAAATTTTGTTGATATAATAATCATTGGCTGTTACTTTAACCAAAATGTACAAACAGATTTAATATTTGTGATTGTTTTGCTACACGGTTCATATTTTTAAAAAGAAAGGCAGAAGAAGCTACCAAAAAGTTTCAGTATAAAATTAGGTCTACCATCCCCAAATAGTATTCATCTGTGAAAAGCCTGTATGATTCTTTAAGTATCAAAAGTATAGAGGCTCTAAAAAAATTGCTTACGAATTTTAAATTGTTACAGAAAATGTATGAATTAATTTTAAAAATTATACCTAATTTAATTTAATCTTTATTTATCATAATTATTATTTATTTATTTCATCATAATTTCGACACTTTACCAATACAAAACAAAGAAATTTTAATAATAGTTTTAAAGAACAAATTTCTTATTTGTTAAAAAAATCAATTTTGCAAGGTACCATTTAGAATCAGGTTATTAGTTCCAAGATTAACATAGCTGCAACATGCATATTGTACATATGCATGTGCAGATTGTTTGTATTGTATGTAAATATATAATGTTATATTTAATGTATATAGAGTAGTCCAGGCAAAGCCCACTAAAAGTCGAAGGATTTTCGTTTTTATAAACACTTTTGAGCTCTACAATTTAAAAATACTGTTAGAAACCAAATAATTAGCATAGGGCAGGTAAAGTAATTATACATTTGTAAAGAAAATTAAGAAACCTATTTCCAGGACACTGAATCCAATCAACAGGATCTAAATCTTTTCCGTAACCTTTTCGACAAAGTGGGAAATTAACTGTTTTATTTTGAATTTGTCTTTCATGTCTCTCATTTAAGTCCTGTCCCTGCGGACTTTTGCACTGATTCTTCTAAATTTAAATTTTTTTAATTGTGCCAACGTCTAGAGTATTGGTAAACAAATATCAAGATAAGATAAATTATTGAAAGATGCAACTCGATTTTACATCCAGTATTTGGATATAACTTTTAATTTAGGTAGTACTCCTTAAATAAGTTACTCCATATGTTGTAGTAAAACTGCAATTAAGAAACTTATCTTTATTAAGCGAGATTAACCGCAATTTTAAAACTAAGCTTAGCACTATTTTAACCCTTAATGAAGACTGGAGGGGCAGAACGTCGGTTACGGTGTTGTTGTTTGCACACATAAGGAAAGAACCCGGCCTACTCATATACAATGTGTTCATTAGGTTAACATATGAGAAACTTTTATTATTAATTTTAGGAAAAGTTACTTTCATAAAAAAATCTGATATTCTGAAATCTAAAATGCAATAAACAGATATCAAATTTTATCAATTTTATATGTCAAAAAATATGAATTTTGCTCAAGAGTAAAGTATATGTATATTTACAATATTGAAAATTGTTATTATGAAAGTGTTGGGAAATAAAAATTGTTTTAATATGCAATTACAGCCTTCTAAACATTTTTTTTACAAATTTTGCTCACATTTCTATATATCTATATAATACAACTTATGTTTTAAATGCCACTGTTAAACATTTCTTGGCAGAGCATCCTAGATTAAAACATGTACAATAATTACAGTTAAATTCGTTGTTCGTGAAGAGATGTTTCAGAAAATTATAAAAAAATACTACAAAATTAATGCATAACAATCTTTAATATTGTGAAATAGAAAGGCACTTTTACTACTAAATAAAATTTATATTTTATGACTTACCTTGTAAGATTGAAAAATTTAATATTTGATGATTTTATTTAGATTTGAGAACATGCAGAACTTTACTAAGAATAACTTTTTTTCATTAAATTAATAATAAAAAAGTTTCCCATATGTTGCCAAAAGTACCTGTAGTTTAAGTTATTAAGTTTGAAAATGTAATATACAATGATAAAAAACAAAAGTATTTGTTTCATTTCTCTATGTTCATATTTACAATCACAGATCACTCAATTCCTTATCTGAAATACATATAAGAGTTATCAAGGTATATGATAAAGTTTTAAATAAAATATTTAACTACTGTCATTAATTGAAAGACATAAAACCTCTCTAATTCAATTATGTAAAGAAATATTCTACTAGTAGAGGCTTTCCATTCATTCATTCAAAACATTAGATTCAACTAATTTTAAGTTGGAGAGTGAAGAAATAAAAATTTTAGTTACAGATAAAGCAATAAACATATATATTCTCAAGTTAAAAGTTACATAACAAATGTACAAACTATTGAGGTAATTAGTTTCAAATTATCAAGTAATATAGGTTGTGAAAATCAAACTTTGGTATGTTTAAGTAAGATGCAAAGGTCAAATTTATTTATTCGAGTCATGAAGGAAATGGCTTCAGGACTCGCTACTTATACAGGGTTTAGATTTCAGGCAATAAAGGTTTTAAGGCTTAAAGAGAAGGGAACGATACATTTTTTTGAGTTGTGTACATTTTTGAATTATCAAGGTGAAAAAAAGGCAGTGAATAGTAACCTTATTATATACTTGTTAAAAAGAAAAGTATTCCAATAGACATTATCATTATAACTTTATGCCTATGTACTGTTGTACATAAAAACATCCCAGTTTTTAAGCTTAATAAGGACTGTTTGTTATTCAGAAATAGTATACAATATTTTTACACTTTTGTAAGTACATGTGTGGTAAAATTATTTCACTCACTTAAGAGCTGGTGTAATTAAATGAGGACTAGTTTACACAAGAGCTAATAAACACCTAGTTTTAAATAATCCGCTGGACAATAAACGCTTTTACAAAAAAAAAAAAAAAATAGTGTACACTATTTCCGAATAAAAACACCTTTAAGATTAGTTACTTTTGAAACTGGTGATGATAAATAAATACATAAGAACAAAATCCGCTTTTAAACATCCTTATTGGAAATATTAACTTTTTCAGTGTTTATGGCATTGCGCCATCACAAACATTTTTATAAGTGGATGTTTATTGTTAAAAAATATTTTTAACCTCGAAAATTGTTTTTGTTTATTATCTGAAGTGACGTATAGTAGCTTATTTTAGATGCTGTTGATCAAACTCAGTTTACAAAACGCATTGTTAAATAATTCAATCTAATAGAAAGAGATAAAACGACCTCGAAGTGCTTTCACAATATCTGAGTTCATATAATTTATTAAACGAATACTCCGACCTGTCCAATCAACCTTGAATCACCGATATTTATAGAGTCAGATCTCCACGCTGCGGTGCAATCAGCTCGTGGATTGCGTGGAACTGTCATATCAATAAATGTTTATTTTTAAATCGATGTTGCCTATATTAACACAAAAACTAACATTTTTGACTACTTTTATTACATTTTTAAGTCAATTTCCTGATTTTGATTTTTGAGATCTGGCAATTTGTTTACGTTTATCCAAAACAAAAACAAAGAGATCACTATACCAAACACCCGGCCTACAAACTGGCGTTGCGTTAATTCTAGTCCTTGAGTTCGTTGGACGTATTAATGTAGTTAGCTGTGACTGCTTGTTTTAGTAATATTTGTTTAAGTTGTTGTCCTCAATTCAACCCTAAAATTGGTGTTTTGCCCTTTGTAAGATACAAATAAAAGGTAAAGACCACCAAAAATAACAGGAATATGCAAATTTTCCTGAGATTTGATGCTGTAGCCATGATTTAAAATAATTGGTTTTTTTTACCAACTTACTTGTGGTTGTATCTTAGGTGGTGCATTTCAGGACAAATGTTTATGGAATAAAAGTTTCATTTTTGACCTCTAAAATATACTTTAAATTATCTGTACTGAAATTTGAGACACCCTGTAAATTATCTCCCAAAATTATTTTATGTGGAGGACTAAATAAAAATTCTACTTTTATAAAGCTTTTCAATCTTCAAAATTGATTTACTCTAGTAAAGGTAAACTTTTGGTTTTAGGATAATGGTTAATTGCTTTGACAAAGAAAATATGGAAATCGTCCGATCCAAAACGAAAATCAATGTGATGATCAAGCCAAGCAAAAGCGAAATTTAAAATGCCACTTCCTCACTGTATAAAATTTGGTCAAATGTAAATGCTCTCAGTGTGAATATCAAACACCGTATATAGCAATTTAAATACACACGACCTACATAAAAACATATTTAAATACGACTCATTGTGATTATCTAACTATTAACAAAAGATATTTAAAAAAGCCCAATGTGCAACATAAACAAGTTAATATGTTTAAGTGCGATCATTGTGATTTTCAAACACGGCACAAAATATCTTTAAAGGGACATGTCCTCCGACATAAAAATCCTAAAGATGTCGATATGTTGAAATGCGACCACTGTGATTTTCAAACACGGCACAAAAAATCTTTAAAGGGACATGTCCTCCGACATAAAAATCCTAAAGATGTCAATATGTTTAAATGCGATCAGTGTGATTATCAAGCACTGGAAAAAGGAAATTTAAAAAGGCACGTCCTCCGTCATAAAAATCCTAAAGATGTCAATATGTTTAAATGCGATCGGTGTGATTATCAAGCACTGAAAAAAGGAAGTTTAAAGAGATGTCCTCCGTCATAAAATCCTAAAGATGTTTAATATGTTTAAATGCGATCAGTGGATTATCAAGCACTGGAAAAAGGAAGTTTAAAGAGGCACGTCCTCCGTCATAAAAATCCTAAAGATGTCAATATGTTAAATGCGATCAGTGTGATTATCAAGCACTGGAAAAGGAAGTTTAAAAGGCACGTCCTCCGGCATAAAAATCCTAAAGATGTCAACATATGTTTAAATGCGATCAATGTGATTTTCAAACACGGCACAAAAATATCTTTAAAGAGACATGTCCTCCGGCATAAAAACTGAAAGATGTCGATATGTTTAAATGCGATCACTGTATTTCAAACACGGCAAAAAAGATGTTTAAAGGTTCACGTCCTCCGGGTACATAAAAATCCTAAAGATATCAATACATTAAATGCGATCAGTGTGATTATCAAAGTGTTCGAAATGCCAGTTAGAGCGACACGTCCTCCGACATAAAAATCCGAAAGATGTCAATATGTTTAAATGCGATCAGTGTGATTATCAGAAGTGTTCGAAAAGGCGATTTAAGTAGACACGCCTCCGACATAAAATCCTAAAGATGTCAATATGTTTAAATGCGATCATTGTGATTACTAAAGTGTTCGAAAAGGCGATTTAAGGAAACACGCCCTCCGACATAAAAATCCTAAAGATATTGTATGTTTGAAAAGGATCAGTGTGATTTTCAAACCCGGCACAAAAGTCTTTAAAGGACATGTTCTCCGGACATAAAAATCCTAAAGATGTCAGTATGTTTAAATGGATTAGTGTGATTTTCAAACACGGCACAAAAATCTTTAGCGACATGTTCTCCGGCATAAAAATCCTTAAAGATGTCAATATTTTTAAATGCGATCAATGTGATTATCAGCATTACATAAAGGAAATTTAAGGAAACACGTCCTGCGACATAAAAAGTATTCGGAAAGGCGACTTAAATAAGCACGTCACTGGACATTAAAACGATAACTGACCAATCCTTACCTGTTTTTGGTTGAATGTATGGGGGTGCAGGCATGTTTTTGTTGGAAATAGAGGTGGGTAGATATTCAATACACTTTCAATTTATTAAAAAGCTGGTAATGCTGTATAATAATAGGATACCCAAGCTAAAAGTCTATATACAATAATTTAAAAAACGTAAAACACAAATTAGATGTACATGTAGGTGCAGCGTACTCAAGACAAACTACATTATAAAATCGTCGGGTACAATAGTTTGCTTAGGCACTTTGAAAAGCATTGTCTTAGGTAATATCGTTGTTTCCTTTAAATATTAAACGCCGCATACCATGGTCGGAAGAAAAAATTATTCATAAAGAAATCCACTTGAAGAAAAAAAAATTTTAAAAAAGCTGTAATAATTGTAATTAACCAAAATGTATTTAGCAAGCCTAGTATCGATATTCCGAATATCTGGCAGCCGTTGCTGAACCGTCAAATAGCGGTAAAGGTCGGTGAGCAACGGATAGTATATAAGTCGTAGTTTTTAAGAATCTTTTTTAATTATCACTTTAAATGGGTTGGAGATCATCACTAACCGAAACGCTGTGAATCAATAATGTGTGGTTGACTCATATAACCGATTTCTCCAAGGCGTTTGACAAGATTAATCATGAGATTTTATTGAACAAACTTTATGGTTATGGTGTTCATGGTTCACTGTTAAACTGGTTTAGATCTTTTCTGTCAAATAGAATCCAATTAGTTAAAATAAATAACTATGAGTCGAGAGTTTGTGATGTTCCCTCTGAGTTCCTCAAGGAGGAAACATTTCCCCTTTATTATTTAACATTTTTATAAACGATGTGGCTGATTGCTTTAGGTTTTCAGAATTTTTATTGTATGCTGATGATTTAAAGATTTTTCTTAAGATAAAAAATGGGCAGGATGTTATTAATTTACAATCAGACTTGGATAGATTTTATGATTGGTGTTCAAATAACAGAATGATCTTAAATATAAAAAATGCACATCAATTCAGTTAAGTAGATCTTTAAATGTTCAGAGAAATGTGTATAGAATTAATAGTGAGCCTTTAAGCCAAGTAAACACTATAAAAGATTTGGGGGTATTTTTTGATATTAAACTTTCATTTTCGCCCCATATTGAATACTATAAAAATAGAGTGCTTAGGGTTTTGGGGTTTATTAAGAGAAATACCAAAGATTTTCAAAATATAAACTCAATAAAACTATTGTATGTTTCTCTAGTAAGGCCCCTTTTAGAAGGTTGTTCTGTTGTTTGGAATCCATATTACGATAAGTACATTAACATGTTGAATTCTGTACAGAGAAAATTTTTAAGATATATTGCCTTTAAATTGCAGATTCCCCAAGATATAATAAATTTTGATCAATTAGAAAAAACTATTAATTTACAAAGTTTGAGAGTTAGACGCGAAAACGCTGATGTATTTTTTTCTATATAAACTTATACATGGTCATGTGCAATGTAGTGAACTTCTTTTCTGTAAATTTCTATGTACCTCCAAGGACATTAATCCATGTTTGATTATACTTTTTTTAATGTGTATATTTAAATTTTAATTTTGTATGTTTTAGTTTGTTTGAAATTTTTTCTTATATATAAAGAGTTGGCAACTTTGTGAAGTTTTCTAACTTTTTCTTTTTTTAAATTATTGATTATGAATTTTAATAACTGACTGAAATATGCAATGTTAGTCATAAGTAATATTTATTTTTAAGGGTTATTATATGTATATTGTATTTAAATTTGTTATTGGGCGATGCCCGTTAATGAGAAAAATAAATAAAGACAATGGAAGTCAAAAATTTTAGTGTTGCGGCCAGTGTTTAAAATAATAGAGTTCTAGTCGGGCTTAAAGGCCGTCGTTAATTGAATTTTTCCCTGACGTTTCGCTGCAGACTGCAACAAACATCGGAGATGGAAGAACCTCAGAAGAAGCTTGCCACTTGTGCTAGCGAAACGCCAGGAAGAAATTCCAATCAACGGCGTCCCTTAAACCCGACTAGAAACTCTATTAGTATAAAATTAAGTAGTTATGTAAAAAATTTATTCAGGTTTAAAAAGCTAAGGCCTCTAAAGGACTCAAATCATCTCTAAAAAATTAAAAAATAAATAACATTTTAAAAAACACTGATTTTTTTTGTAATTTCATATGAATCAAAACTATGAAACAGCTATTTCTTATTAGTTTTAATTAAAAAAAAATCCTATGAAGGGCAAAGCCACCCTGTATTAAGAAAAGGTAATAAACAGTCGTAGAAATAAAAAAACTTCTATTTATTTTTTTGTATAAAAGACTACAATAATATTTCTAAGTCGTTTTGATAGATTTATCCCTGATTCTTATACATATATAACATGTGAACTACAGACCAGTTTTTTGTGTGGATGTTTTATTTATGTATTTCATATGTTTTGCTGTAGTTTAGGTAGATTTTGTAAATTTTTGTCATACATTGTTAAACAAATCGCAAAGACGCTAATTAAACGAAAAATAAAATGAAAAAAGGGGGTTTTTATTAATTGTAAAATTATTTGGTTAAAGTTGACCGGACAAAAAACTTAATTTTACCCAAATTTCCGAAGTTTTTAAACTTTAAGTCCGTTGTTGTTAGGTAGTGGCACCCCTAGCTACAATCATCAGAAAGTTTCTATAACTCTAATCCCTTTCCTCGCTTTGCGTACGCCTGGCAGGCGGAGAGGGGTATATACTCCGCCTACGAGTCAGCACGTAGAGCGAAAGAAAGGTACTGGTGCTGCAGTCAGTTTTTGTACGTGTATCCTATGGTTAACCCCACTTCTTTATGTATCTCTTTTGCGATTTTTAAACACACTGGTGTTAGATGTCCTTGGAATAACTATTTAATGAACAATAAATCTGTATTTTTAGAAGACAATGACCTTGTATTAGAATTAAATATACCATTTTTTAGCAATATAGAACACAGATTAGGCATTACAGTGTTGCAATTCGGTTATCAACCCATAATAAGAGCTTAAAATTTGTATTTTCATCATAGATAAAATAATTAAAGCGCTACAGTGACTATTACGGCGCAAAGTCATGTTTTTTGTTAATGGATTACTTTTTAATTTTGTCCATTTAAGTTTATTAAACTTTATTAAAAAACCTCAAGAAGATAAACAGGTTTAAGTTATACTATACAGGGTGCCACAGATTCGAGTGCATGCATGGGGATCTCGGAAACCGTAAGAGATACGAAGTTGGTTAAATTATGGCAAAGTTGCGCATTTAGGTGCCTAACAACATGCCTATTAGAAAGTTGTATAATTCGAGTCTTTCGGGATATCCGGAAAACCGAAATTTGCTGATTTTGTTTTATTTTTCTGACGTTATTTAAAGATATGAAACAAGACACTTTCTATGGCCACTTTTTAAGTTCTATAAAACAGCGTTTAGAGATTTTCTGTACGACGTTTCGTTTTCGTTAGACCATCATCAACTTTATTTTTTAAATACGGACCTGGGTTTTTTATTTAATTTTTTGAACTTTATTATCCCGATTACAAAAATGTATAACACTTAATATTTATTAACTAATATGGAACGTCCCTATAAGAAATGATGTGCGTTCCTTGTCTTACTCATTGTCTCTTATGGAAAATTTGTTTATTTAACAGAAAATATTAAGTGTTATACATCATTGTAATTGGGATATTAACTGCTTCAAAAATGCAATAAAGAATTGCATTTTTGCATTTAAAAAAATAAAGTTGATAATGGTCTAACAAACGAAACGTCGTACGGACAATCTTTTAACGCTATTTTGTAGACCTTAAAAGTGGCCAAGAACTTGTTTTTTCATATCTCTTTAAATAACGTCAGAAAAATTAAAACGAAATCAGCAAATTTCGGTTTTTTCCTGATATCTCCGGAAGTACTCGAATTTTACAACTTTCTACTCGGCATGTTATTAGGCACCTAAATCAATAACACCTACACTACAAGGACAAAGTGCTCCGATGTGACGTCATCACCCGACGGCCGACCGAACATTGATGCTGCTACGGGCATTGCATAAATATTTATATTTTAAATCAATTGATTGCAGTATTGGCGATTAACATAATGCACAAAAATTAATAAATAAGAAAAGTAATGACAAAAACAAATAATAATAATTAAAAGAGTAGTTAACTGGAAAATATGTCTCTAGACACTATATTTTAATTATTAAGTGATGCGTATTTTACATTCTTAGATAGAAAAATGTCATAATGTCGATAAACATCATAAGTAATAATATCATACAATTCATTATTGATTTTTTGATAAGTATAAATTACCCAAAAATCATTTCGAATAAGTATTGAGTTTTCGTTTATTCCCTTTACCTAATCGATCATTTTTTTTCCACAGTAATTTTTAATTAATGTGTTAGAAATACAACTCAATAAAATATCAATAATGGTTTTACGGAGTGTGTATTGCAGCCTTCAAATATATTAGATGTTCCTGTTTAACGAGAAATTTAAAAATTAATAAAGATAAAAATGATTTTTGGGAAAAACATTTAGAAATTCATTTCAAAGTCATTTAGTACCTTTTGAAATATTACATACGAAAAACCACTATTTGGACAACTGGATCTCGAGGATAATGAAGACCACCCCGATTTAAATGATTTATCAGGTTAAAGTTGTCTTCAACAATAAGTTCTTCATTGTATATTAAAGAATTTTTGCAGTAGTTACATTTTATTTTTTTAAAGCTATATGACTGCAATAACCCCCTAAATAAGTAATTACAGACATTTGGCTTTTTAAATCGTCTATATCGGTGTCTTCAATGATAATATTGCTAAATATTTCATCTATTTTATTAGAATAACCCTCAACGATGCCTTCATTATGACAGGAAATTCGTGGGGTGATTCATAAAATTTGAAAATGTTTAAAGTTCCAAAATTGGAAGATTTTAATGTTAATATTGACTGAATTCTAAGTCTTTTTCAGATTCATAAAGTTGCCTTATCGAGATATGATAATGCCCCCCAGCCAATTGTCTGTATTTTCCAAAACGATTTTCTAAAGGATCGGTTTGAAGTTTTCCCAAAAGCACATAGTTTAAATTTAGTTCGTCAAAACAATATTTAATAACTTCGCACATTCCATAAACAGTATGAGTTAAGGCAGTGTGAGTCTGCCTTGTTAGTTTGTTAGTAAATTTTGCAGATTGCCAAGTGTCCAACCAATTAATCATATTTTTCAGAAATTCTATTTTTGGATCATTTAATTTATCTTTTTAAATTTAGGTTCCTGAAAGAGATCACGCAAACGCTTTCCTTTAGTGGTGTTTTTACATTTACAATACTCCACCAATTTATTATAATTTTTAAAAATCTGCAGTATCTTGTGAATGGTTAATATCTTTTCCATAGTTTTGTAAGCCCTCAACAACAAATGGATTAAAAATTTTTAATGCTAATTTAACATTTTGTCGTTCTAAACTGGATGGGTAAAGAGCTTTTAAATTTAAGGGATAGCCAAATTTTAATAATTTACCGTGTTCTAAATCGTGCAATTTTTTTAATGAGGAAAACGATGCGCATTTCTGACCGTCGGAGCCGGTAAAAAAGTCAGGATAGGTGAATGCCTGATTCGGTTTTGAATTAAGCCAGTTGGTGTAAATACATTTTAAGAGGTGGACAGAATCAAACAAATAGAACAAAGGTCTTTCTGGATTAACAGGATGTTGATATACAATGCTGAGTTCTTTTTTTAGTGAAAAATTAGACATAGCTTTCCCATTTATTGAATTATTATCGCTAAGTACACAAAACACTTTATAACCAATATCCTCTAAACGAATTATAATAGTTTTGATAAAATTGAAAAGTAATTCGTGATTAATTTTAGATATAGGAGCGATATGTACAAATTTTAAAATTTGAAGAAATACTAGTAACCATAAAGGTATACGCAGATGTTGCTAACGAATCACTATTATTTATTGGCGCTCCTACCACATTACCACCTTTATAATCTAAATATGGATCAATGTGAATTTCATCCATAAGTAAACTAACATATTTGTCTTGATCTTTTAAATATTTAAAGATGTTTTGTGCATATGTTAAAAAAGCTTTTTCTCATCGATATGAGGATCAGTTAAAAATTATTACAGACTCCTTTAATTGTTTGGGGTGGGGCAAAATTATAGGTCCATGATTTCGTAAATATCTATATGCATGAGGACTAATTGTATATAAAATTGAACAGAAAACCATAGTGGTAGTAGAATATCTATACCGTTCTTTTGGTAATGTTCGCAATTTTAGCTGATCAGAAATAAAGTCAATTCCTTGTGATAAATTTTCATCCCCTATTTTTAAGTTTTTGAGGATATTGGACATAAAATTTAAAACACGATTAAGCTTTGACATATTTTCTGTATTATTTGCTTGATTATCAAGATTTTGATCAAGATTATCATAATCGGGATTGGAATTATCATGTTTGATATCATCGTTACTGTCTAACGAAAGTGTAATCATCGAGTTGTCAATTGTATCGAGTAAATTTCTTATTTCGTCCAAATTACTTGACAAGAAAGGTGTTTTAGCATTATTTATTTGAATATTCAAAAATTGTCCATATAAATATGTATTTACTTCTAAATTCTTAGCAATTACAACAGCCCAAGTAATTGAAGGTCCTGGGGTATGTTCTACTTTAAATATGGTTAAGCCATTCTGATCAGTTACTGTAAACCACCCTTACCCAAATTAAAAGCCTGAAATAATTGCTGAGTTGCTCGAAAGTTTCATAAACCGTAAATTTTTATGCGCTAAATATTCTTGTTTACTTTCTTCTATTGCCTGTTGAAAACGAATTTCATCCAATTCTTTAAGTTTTTCATCTTTGCTTTTTCGATGTGAAATGTTTTTCGACAAGTATTTTGGACAATTGGGAAATTTACTAGGTACGCTTGTTTCCTTTAATCGTGGCAAAGTTAAACTAACTGAAACGATCTCACCCGTTTTCGTATCCTGTTGGGAAATTTTGTAAATAAAATCGCCTTCCTCAAAATGACACTCACACACTCGGCTATTGTTATTTGGAATAAAATTTTCGCGATGAATAGCCGTTAACCACTTTCTGCGAAGATTCTCGTCTCTGGGAAAGCGAAACACTCGCGATTTTTTTCCACTCAAATAGTTTCCTTTACATCCAGGAACACAGCACTTATAAGGCATTTTAAACACTACACTGTCGTCACTTATTATAGTACAAGAAAAGCACACCTTAAATAAACAGTTCAAATTCAACGACCGATTTTATTGAGGGCGTTTATTGACCATGCGACGCGATCCATATTGAAACACAGACCTGAAACAGGAGATTCTCTAACAGGGTTGCCAGATGTTGCCTCTACCAGCAACATTGTATAGTACAGCCAGTAATGTGTCTGACTGAAAAACAAAAACTTTATGCTCAATCTGGCAATGTCGCTTTAAATACGTCAACCGCGACCGGGCAGACGAGTGTAGGTGTTATTGGCAGATGTTATTGGATAGGGTCGTAATAAGTTAGGTTAAAATCGCTAGGCCTACCGAGCGTGACGTCAGCATCGGTTTTAAGTTAAGCGCTTTGTCCTTGTATTGTAGGTGTTATTGCCTAAATGCGCAACACATAATTTAACCGACTTCGTATCTCTTACGGTTTCCTAGATCCCCATGCATGCACTCGAATCTGTGGCACCCTGTATTTACTTCATAAAGGTTATAAACATGTATTTTTAACACTATTTTTTTAAACAAGCACAATTAAATAAACAAATATCTAAAAACAAATTTTAAATAGCAGAACATCAATCAGTACGCGGAGTGGGGCACATATTCCTTTCCGCTGTCCAATCAGGTCTGTAGAGCAAAAAAGAAAGATTGTATTACTATTCTTTTTTCTTTTTTGTACACTTGTTCGCATAGCCGAGCGGCAAAGCTGCCTCTAGTAGGTATGGGTTTAAAGGTTATTCATAAATAAAGGTCTGTTTGTTATCAAGTTTAGAGTAGAACAGAGTAGTGTAGGACTAAAAAGTGGAACTAAGTGTAAATAGGTTACGATTTGATTTTTATACCAAACGCGTTTTAGACAAGGAAGTTTTACACGTTTAAAACTTCCTTGGTTTTAGACTTATTTCAGAAATTAAAAATGGTTTTATGGTTATGATTATAAACAAACAACTTTAAGGCCCGGTTGTACAATGGACGTTCAACCGAAGTACACGCTGATCATCGGTTCAACGGAAAAAAAACGTTGTACAAAGCCGGTTCAGACGCATCAAATTTTCACGACATACCGCGTTGAACATTGTTAGGACAGTTAACATACCGGTTCATTTTCGCGAGAAGCGGTAACGTAGGGGAAGGTGTTCTGACATCAGTATCTACGTCATTTCTTTGTACCCAGTATCTACCGCTATCGCCACTAGTCAGGAGGAGCGTTAATAATGGTTATGTCAAATTTAAATTTAAAATAATGGAGGATTCGCGGCTTTTCTATTGTTTTGGTTCTTGTGATGTTTTTTTTGCTATGGTTTAACAACTATTTAGATTGCAGATTTTTTCGGTTTAATAGTTAATTCCCGAATGGATGAATTAATGCAATTATATTTAAATCATAAAGGAAAAATTTACTTGTTATAGTTGGCTTGGAAACAGCTAATATCTTATTAAATGAAAAATGTGGTTTATATATTATCTATTCGACTTATTTCTTAACTCTCCAAAGACCTTTCATTTAAATTTAAACTTAAAAGTGTATTATGGCCGGTTGCACCAACAGTATCTTAAGTAGACCTTTATTAAGGAGCTCTTAAAATTAAGGGTAACTTAAATTGTTTTCGCTTTCACCATTAGATTTTTATTGCAACTTAACTAAGACTACTTAGAAAGATGGCAACGTTGCATCGTTCTTCTTTTTTAATGTTGGCCTTTACTATGCGAATAATCAGAATTAACTGATATTAGATCTTTCCTTTTCTAGCTTGTGTGTCATTTAAATGATAGAAGTAATCCGACCTGAATCTTTGTAAATAATTAAAACTTATTTTTTTTTCATTTTATAGACATTATAATACAAAATCAGTAGTTAGTTTGTGATTTTTTGTTGTAAAATTAATAACAATATGGAAAAAAAAGATCTAGGGCGCCTTTCTTTATGGCCATGGAAAAGGAATAATTATTATTGTCAATATGAAATATAAACACAAATACATCATTAAAAAAAAACTTTTATTATTTTATATGAACAAATTAAATATTCCTAATTTACAAGTAAATACTTAAAATTTAAAAGCTAATACAAACTTGTCATGTTTAAACTAAAGCTCATCTTCGATTGCTCAAGTAAGCTGAGCACTGTTGGTTTGTTAATTTGAACCTTTAGAAAAATGTAAGATTATCCATCTCGTCAAAACAGTTCTTTTTAAAAATAACAGAACAATGTCCAAAAGAATAAAAAAAGGTAAATAAATCTCAAAATTTCCATAAGTAATAAAAATTCACTGTTTCTACATTTTTCTTGGAAATTTAATTTACATCGCATTTATAATATCACAATCCAAAACACCATTGTTTAAAAACTTCGTTTTTACATAATTTTTATCAAATTCATTATTTGAAACTACAAACAAACGAAAAATAAATAAACAATAAACAAAATATTTGTCAAATGTCAACTTCAAATTACTTAAGGGATCATAAAGTACAGAAAATCCTACACTTAAAGTTAAGGGACCATTAAGGACCAATTTCAGCTGGTGCAAGAAACATTTGAAACTTAAGGGGCAGTCAATGCTTAAGAACAACTTAAGTGTCGCAGAAAGTGTTGGTGCAACCGGCCATTAAACGATTAGTATGTAAGTTGACATACGTAAACCGTTTCGTTTTTGCGAGGATAGGCGGGTTAAACACGGTTAGAATGGTGGGGGAAAGAACTGCTATCAACCAGTAGTTAAAAACGGTAAGTCGCGAAAATATCCTTACGGTGAACTGTGGTTGATCTTGAACGTCCGAATTTGGTCGTTTAAGATGAGTTCAACTCCTTTTAGCAGTTTCTATTTGACCTCCGATCAGTGAAGTGCTCGCGATAAAAAAACTACATAGTTTTTTCCGGGAAGGTGGCTGAAGGAGCTGTATCAACGGCTTTTACCATCGGGGATCAAGAAGAAACTCAAGCCAAAAGATGGAGTCCTTCTGGGGCCAAGCGGGGAAAACGGTTATGCGCAATACCAGTAGCAGTCATCTGGTCGGATGTCCATTTTTTGTGCCTGCATCGATAAGAAAATATTTTAGAAATTTTGAGAATTTAAGTTTTGGAAAGTTCGGAATTTTTGGGGGCTACAGAGCCCGACTATCCAGAAGTTCCACGTACAAAGCCTGGGAAAGCCACGTTGATAACAACGTGTGTCTGGAAAGGGGAGAGCTGGTTGAACGTCCACCGACGGAGACCAAAAAAAGTGAAAGCAAAGCAAAGCAATCTCCTTTTAGAAATTTTTAACCTCACTCTTCTGACAGATTACCTTGTGTTTTAAATATTTTGTTATGTTTATGTTTAAAGTTGATACCTATTCGGTTTTTATAATTAAAAATTCATCTTGTATGAAAAGATATGACAGACGACAAGGATTTTGTAGAATAACTTATTAATGTTGCACACTCTCGAGCCCCATAAATATACAGAAATAGACCAAATTTGAATATTTGCAATGACAAATAATTTAAGGCCAGATATAGGTTAAAAAAAAACAAGCTGTGAGATTTAATATAGATGAAATTTTTAAACAAATTTCATCTGTTACAGATAAGTAAGATTTATATTGTTTAATTACATTTAATTTTAAGTTTAAATGTTCTGTTTATTTTTTTTAGAAACCATGCACTAATTCCTACTGAAATGGTATGCATTGCTTTACGATTTCTAGCCACTGGGAGTTTTTACAAGTTGTTTGAGATTTTGGAGGTATTGACAAGTCAACGGCAAGTTGAAAAATATCTAAGGTTTAAGAATCAGTTACTGATTTGGGTAAAATTGATAAAAATGCTAAGAACTGAATCTGAAATTACTATTGTGAGGCGAGGATTTTTTAGCATTGGAGCCATGGATGGCACGCATAATAAAATTCAATCTCCTGGAGGGGCAGATGCAGAAAATTACAGAAAACAAAAAAGGATTTATTTTTTTATACAATATGTAGCTATTTAGCATCTGTGATTTATTTTGTCAGTAGTGATTGAAAAAAATGTAAAATGAAACAAAAAAAACAAATACAATACAAATACATACTTATAATTATTAAGTTGTTTTTTTTTTAATAAAATCAAAATCCTTGATTAGGTTAAGTTGTGGCAATTTTTTTCTTCTTTTCTTTGTGGGCTTTGCAACTGATAGTTCAGGTAAACCTGCAGTGGTACAACACTCAAAATTCTGAACTGGGTTCAACAGTGAACTGCAGTTCAAGAAAACTTCTGTTGAACCATTGTTTGTACAACCGAGCCTAAGTCTTGTATTAAACATGCGTCTAACTTCTTTACTTCGAGAGTTAGCGTAATTAAATGAAAACTAGTTTACCCCAGAACTCATACCAAACACCTAGTCATAAATTACACTGACGATTACAAACGGTTTATTGACAAAAAAGTGTAAAATAGAGTACTCTATTTCTGGATAACAAACATACCTATAGTTTACATTATTTTACAGTTTTTGTATACAACTCGTTCTAAATAACACCTTTATTAAGAGTGCCCTAATTAAAAAACTAGTATAAAATAGTGTGCACTGTTTCTGAATAACAATCAGACCTTTTGTTACTAGTTTCGCTAACTCGCAAGTTTATATCTTTGGTAGAAAGCAAAAGAAAACTCCCACAATTTTTCTAAAATCTACACTAGCGTCTGTCTGGCCTGCTAGACCCCAGATCGACTTTTTGAAA
The DNA here is from genome assembly GCA_019359885.1 of Listronotus oregonensis. Classification (NCBI taxonomy): domain Eukaryota; kingdom Metazoa; phylum Arthropoda; class Insecta; order Coleoptera; family Curculionidae; genus Listronotus; species Listronotus oregonensis. The sequence goes on along the minus strand of JAHBCN010003371.1, from coordinate 10,699 downwards.
TAGCTCAGTCGGGGTAATTAATCGTTTTGGTCTTTTTCCGATTATCGGTTGCTTATCTAGTCATAACTGGCAAATGTCACATTGATGTCAGACTTATTTGGTACTGGTGCTTATTTGTGTGTAGTATTGTGGTAGTATTTGTAACTTAGACTCTTTCCTTGTCTAAGATTTGTAAACTTTAATATAAAATATATGTTAGGGAGGTTTTAGGCCACAACTTGAGCATCAAACGTGATATCTCTTTATCAGCTAATAAAGTAAACACATTACTCTAATAGACGCATTCCAAAAATTAGTTTTTAAACCATCTCGACGAAGGGGTTATTAACGTGGCAGATCAACAAAAGAATTACATCATCGAAATCTCCAAATCTTAGCAAGCTGTGTCTTAGCCTCTTTTCTAGTCTATCCCTTTTAAAAACAGAAATTATTACTCAAAATCACAGTTCAACTTTTCAAAACACAATTTACAAGTAAGTCATAAAAAAATGAAACAAATGTTTCAATTTTCTATGAAATAAAAGCGCATATTATTCTCCTTTCTTAAATTTGTAATGGGGCGTTTCCACAAAAATTGATATAGTTAAAACTCATGATTTGACATGATTTTATAACAAAACTTAAGTGTTTTATGATAAAACTTGTTGATTAATGTTCTACAGGTGGCAACAGTGTAGAAGCAATAACACAACACAAACAACGTAACTTTAACTTTAATAAGGTTGATTAATGTCAGTTAATAACGTTGTCGCTTATTTCAGTGCTACTGCACATGCTTTGATCACTGGATAAGGTGTATTGCTGTTCAAATAGGTGGCTTAAATTCTCCGTTTTCTAGTGATCACAAGAACTACTTTGTTAGCAAAGAAATTTAAAATTTGACTATCGAAGGTATACCTAAGAAAACCCGCCCATTTCAAAGCGGATAATCAATTGCTGAAAAATTTGCTTGACTAAGTGGGGTGCAACAAATTATATTACCATGGAATTTTCTAAATCTCTTTCTGTTAAAAAGGAAGTGTCTGAGGAAAATTGTAATTATTCTTCAGTAGAAGTAGTTAAAAAGTGGATGATTTGGGGGATGTAATAATGGAAGATGAGACATCCAACCTTCGATTTTAAAATTGGAGCCAGTAAGCAGCAGTTTCAAATTTAAATGTTCTTCAAGGAATACTGAAGTGAAAGATATTTTGATTCTTCTGACGTGGATTTAGATAAGTGAGTTAGATTAGTTGTAAATACGGTAATATTGCATTATTTGTTTATTTGGTGGTAATTGTTCAGTTACTCTCCGATTTTGACTCAAATTTGATATACTGGGGTTTTTGGGGCGCTGATTACGAATCTTTAGTACTTTCCCAAGTTGCGTTTCGAGATATTCATCATCAAAGATGTTAATTAAATTAACTTTATTTACACTATTCCTCCTTCTTTTTGCATATAATTCTTGATTTTTAAACCAATTGGTACACAATTTTTTCACAAACACCTTTTAAAACTTGTTTTTATATTAATTTTACATTTTTTCCCATTTAATTGCAAACCTCCACTTTCACGCCGCAACGTGTATACACTAGCCTTTTTGGAAACAAATGTGGCTGCTGTCTTTGAACTTGAGAGTTCAAATTTAATGGAAAAGAGGTGTAAAATAAATAAAAATACAAGGTTTTGAAAGGTGTTTATAAAATATTGTGTGCCATTTTTTGTAACAATCAAGAATTCTGACAAAAAAGAAGGGGAATATAGTGTAAATTAGGTTGGTTTGATTTTTAACTTTGATGATGAATATCTCGTAAACGAAACGTTGCGAAAATTTTGCACATTGTAATCAGCCCCCCAAAAACCCCGTATACCAAATTTGGTAAAAATCGAGAGGAGGCAACTTTCGAGAAAATTACCAAAGTTTTGTTTTGAGATATTCATCATCAAAGTCGAAATCAAACTAACCTAATTTTTACTATATTCTCCCTTCTTTTGCACACTATTTATGATTTTTACACTAAATTGGCACACAACATTTTATAAACACCTTTAAAAAACATTTTTATGTTTTTTTACACCTTTTTCATTTTTTTTCCAATTAAATGAAAAGAAGGTATAAATAAATATAAAAATAAGCTTTTAAAAGATGTTTATAAAATATTATGTAGCAATTTAGTGTGAAAACTAAGAATTCTGTGCCAAAAGAAGGAGGAATAGTGTAAAGGAGGTTAGTTTGATTTTAAACTTTGATGATAGATATTTTAAAAATGAAACATTAAAAAAAAATGTTTTAGATTCGTGATTAGTCCCAAAAAATCAGCGTATATCAAATTTGGTTGAAATGGAGTTCAGACAACTTTCAAGACAATTACTTTTTATTTAATTTGGAAATTATTAAGTATTTGGTACTTTATGTTTGTTAAAATAGAATATATGAAACACTAGTTTAATTTATTTTTTTAAAATGAGACCCAGATTGTTTTTTTTTAATTAAATTATAGCAGTTTTACTGGTTTATTGAGACATAAGTGTTAAGAGTAAGAAAAATTTGTCAACAAGACAACAAGCTAGCCTGGTTTTACTGAGTTTTCAAATTATTAATCTTATTTACAGATCTACTGATTTCTCTACGGAACAGATGGTGAGTGATGTGAAAGTTAACAATACACACATGATGACATTTGATAATAAGAAATCTGATGAAATAACCTTTGAAGAGTGGAAAATAAAAATGACGAAATTGACATTAGGAGGAAGAAAAAGAGGAGTCCGAAACCAGGTAATATATCGACTTAAAAATACTTTCATATGAGATATGTACATTACATTCACAGTCACAACATATGCCAGAAATCTAGATAATATTTCTATGCTTTTACATTGCAAGTTAATGGAATACATTAATGAACTGAAACTATGAGATCCTTATGTAAAAACAAATAACTACTAAGGTATTTGGCTCAAAACAGCTCCTTGTTAACTAAAAATATTTGACTGTTAAATTAGCAAATGGAAGTGGCAGTAAATACTACCATCATTATGTGCTTGTTAAATAATATTCTATTTTACATGGCAAAGACAGTAAAGGCGTCACCCACAAATATAGTGGTAGTATTTTAGCACCTGGTCCTCAATATGCAATAATAATAAATTTTAGTTAATATAACACGATATGGCTGAGTAATCAAAACACTTTGCAATCAATCTAACGCATCTCAATCAAGTGAACTGTTTTATTAATGAACAATAAGGATAAATAAACTTACAACTGATAAAATTATACATGTTGTTATTAATTGTCTAAGTTAAAAGTGAACAACTGGCAAAAAAATTTAGTTTTTGTTTTAAATACAAAAACTCCAAATAATAATAAAACAAGCAAAATATAACATGCAGGTTAAAATATTATAATGTTTTAAAGAATCTAAAGAAATTGTATATTGCCTAATAATCAAAAAAATAAATAATCAATGCAGGTAATTTCGAAATTTAGTATAAATATTTTAAGGACGTATTAATGTAGTTAGCTGTGACTGCTTGTTTTAGTAATATTTGTTTAAGTTGTTGTCCTCAATTCAACCCTAAAATTGGTGTTTTGCCCTTTGTAAGATACAAATAAAAGGTAAAGACAGGAATATGCAAATTTTCCTGAGATTTGATGCTGTAGCCATGATTTAAAATAATTGTTTTTTTTTTACTCAACTTACTGTGGTTGTAGCTTGTAGGTGGTGCATTTCAGGACAAATGTTTATGGGAATAAAAGTCATATTTTGACCTCAAAAATATACTTTTAAATTATCTGTACTGAAATTTAAGACACCCTGTAAATTATCTCCCAAAATTATTTTATGTGGAGGACTAAATAAAAATTCTACTTTTATAAAGCTTTTCAATCTTCAAAATTGATTTTACTTAGTAAAAGTAAACTTTTTGGTTTTTAGGATAATGGTTAATTGCTTTGACAAAGAAAAATATGGAAATCGTCCGATCCAAAACGAAAATCAATGTGATGATCAAGCCAAGCAAAAGCGAAATTTAAAAATGCCACTTTCTCGCTGTATAAAAGTTGGTCCAATGTGTAAATGCTCTCAGTGTGAATATCAAACACCGTATATAAGCAATTTAAATACACACGACCTACATAAAAATATATTTAAATGCGATCATTGTGATTATCTAACTATTAACAAAAGATATTTAATAAAGCACAATATGCAACATAAACAAGAAGTTAATATGTTTAAGTGCGATCAGTGTGATTTTCAAACACGGCACAAAAAATCTTTTAAGGGACATGTCCTCCGACATAAAAATCCTAAAGATGTCAATATGTTTAAATGCGATCATGTGATTATCAATCACTGCGAAAAAATTTAAAGAGCACGTCCTCCGCATAAAAATCCTAAAGATGTCAATATGTTTAAAGCGATCAGTGTGATTATCAAGCACTGGAAAAGGAAATTTAAAAGGCACGTCCTCCGCATAAAAATCCTAAAGATGTCAATATGTTTAAATGCGATCAGTGTGATTATCAAGCACTGAAAAAGGAAGTTTAAAGCACGTCCTCCGCATAAAAATCCAAAAAATGTCAATATGTTTAAATGCGATCAGTGTGATTTTCAAACACAGCAAAAAATATCTTTAAAGGGCATGTCCTCCGCATAAAAATCCGAAAGATGTCGATATGTTTAAATGCGATCACTGTGATTTTCAAAGCACAACAAAATATCTTTAAAGAGACATGTCCTCGGCATAAAAATCCGAAAGATGTCGATATGTTTAAATGCGTTCACTGTAATTTCAAACACGGCAAAAAAGATATTTAAAGGTGCGTCCTCCGACATAAAAATCCGAAAGATCTCGATATGTTTAAATGCGATCAGTGTGATTATCAAAGTGTTCAAAAAGTCTATTTAAGTAAACACGCTCTCCGACATAAAAATCCGAAAGATGTCGATATGTTTAAATGCGTTCACTGTAATTTTCAAACACGGCAAAAAAGATATTTAAAGGTGCACGTCCTCCGACATAAAAATCCGAAAGATCTCGATATGTTTAAATGCGATCAGTGTGATTATCAAAGTGTTCAAAAAGTCTATTTAAGTAAACACGCTCTCCGACATAAAAATCCTAAAGATGTCGATATGTTTAAATGCGATCAGTGTGATTTTCAAACACGGCACAAAAAATCTTTAAAGGGACATGTTCTCCGGCATAAAAATCCTAAAGATGTCCATATGTTTAAATGCGATCGGTGTGATTATCAAGCACTGGAAAAAGGAAGTTTAAAGAGGCACGTCCTCCGGCATAAAAATCCTAAAGATGTCAATATGTTTAAATGCGATCGGTGTGATTATCAAGCACTGGAAAAAGGAAGTTTAAAGAGGCACGTCCTCCGGCATAAAAATCCGAAAGATGTCAATATGTTTAAATGCGATCATTGTGATTATCAAAGTGTTCGAAAATTCGATTTAAGTAAACACGCCCTCCGACATAAAAATCCTAAAGATGTCAATATGTTTAAATGCGATCAATGTGATTATCAAGCATTACATAAAGGAAATTTAAGGAAACACGTCCTGCGACATAAAAAGTATTCGGAAAGGCGACTTAAATAAGCACGTCACTGGACATTAAAACCCGATAACTCGACCAATCCTTACCTGTTTTTGGTTGAATGTATGAGGGTGCAGGCATGTTTTTGCTGGAAATAGAGGTGGGTAGATATTCAATACACTTTCAATTTATTAAAAAGCTGGTAATGCTGTATAATAATAGGATACCTCAAGCTAAAAGTCTATATACAATAACTTAAAAACGTAAAATACAAATTAAATTTACATGTAGGTAGTGCTGCAGCGTACTCAAGACAAAGTACGTTATAAAATCGTCAGGTACAATAGTTTTGCTTAGGCACTCCTTGTAGCATTGTCTTAGGTAATATCGTTGTTTCCTTTAAATATTAAACACCGCATACCATGGTCGGAAGCAAAAATTATTCATAAAGAAATCCACTGGAAGAAAAGAAAATTTAAAAAAGCTGTAATAATTGTAATTAACCAAATTGTATTTAGCAAGCCTAGTATCGATATTCCGAATATCTGGCAGCCGTTGCTGAACCGTCAAATAGCGGTAAAGGTGCGGTGAGCAATAAGTCGTAGCTTTTAAGAATCGTTTTTAATTATCACTTTAAATGGGTTGGAGATACATCACTAACCGAAACGCTGTGAATCAATAATGTGTGGTTGACTCCATATATACCGATTTCTCCAAGGCGTTTGACAAGATTAATCATGAGATTTTATTGAACAAACTTTATGGTTATGGTGTTCATGGTTCACTGTTAAACTGGTTTAGATCTTTTTTGTCAAATAGAAAGCAATTAGTTAAAATAAATAATTATGAGTCGAGAGTTTTTGATGTTCCCTCTGGAGTTCCTCAAGGAGGACACATTTCCCCTTTATTATTTAACATTTTTATAAACGATGTGGCTGATTGCTTTAGGTTTTCAGAATTTTAATTGTATGCTGATGATTTAAAGATTTTTCTTAAGATAAAAAATGGGCAGGATGTTATTAATTTACAATCAGACTTGGATAGATTTTATGATTGGTGTTCAAATAACAGAATGATTTTAAATATAAAAAAATGCACATCAATTCAGTTAAGTAGATCTTTAAATGTTATTATTTTATTGATTATGAATTTTAATAACTGACTGAAATATGCAATATTAGTCATAAGTAATATTTATTTTTAAGGGTTATTATATGTATATTGTATTTAAATTTGTTATTGGGCGATGCCCGTTAATGAGAAAAATAAATAAAGACAATGGAAGTCAAAAATTTTAGTGTTATCAAAATTAAGTAAATTGGCTTAAGCTTTTGCGTGAGTGTTTAAAATAATAGAGTTTCTAATCGGGCTTAAAGGCCGTCGTTAATTGGAATTTTTTCCTGACGTTTCGCTGCAGACTGCAACAAACATCGGAGATGGAAGAACCTCAGAAGAAGCTTGCCACTTGTGCTAGCGAAACGTCAGGAAGAAATTCCAATCAACGGCGTCCCTTAAACCCGACTAGAAACTCTATTAGTATAAAATTAAGTAGTTATGTAAAAAATTTATTCAGGTTTAAAAAGCTAAGACCTCTAAAGGACTCAAATCATCTCTAAAAAATTAAAAAATAAATAACATCTTAAAAAACACTGATTTTTTTTGTAATTTCATATGAATTAAAACTATGAAACAGCTATTTCTTGTTAGTTTTAATTTAAAAAAAAACTCCTATGAAGGGCAAAGCCACCCTGTATTAAGAAAAGGTAATAAACAGTCGTAGAAATAAAAAACTTCTATTTATTTTTTTTGTATAAAAGACTAAAATAACATTTCTAAGTCATTTTGATAGATTTATCCCTGATTCTTATACATATATAACATTTGAACTACAGACCAGTTTTTTGTGTGGATGTTTTATTTATGTATTTCATATGTTTTTCTGTAGTTTAGGTAGATTTTGTAAATTTTTGTAATACATTGTTAAACAAATCGCAAATACGCTAATTAAACGAAAAATAAAATGAAAATGATGTTTTTATTAATTGTAAAATTATTTGGTTAAAGTTGACCGGACAAAAAACTCAATTTTACCCAAATTTCCGAAGTTTTCAAACTTTAAGTCCGTTGTTGTTGAGTAGTGGCACCCCTAGCTACAATTATCAGAAAGTTTGGATTATATTTTTCAATCTTATATTTACTAGGGGCAGCCTCTATAACTCTAATCCTTTTATCTCCCGCTCTGCGTACTGCCTGGCAGGCGGAAAGGGGTATATACTCCGCCTACGAGTCAGCACGTAGAGCGAAAGAAAGGTACTGGTGCTGCAGTCAGTTTTTGTACGTGTATCCTAAGGTTAACCCCACTTCTTTATTATCTCTTTTGCGATTTTTAAACACACTGGTGTTAGATGTCCTTGGAATAACTAATTAATGAACAACAGATTGTATTTTTAGAAGACAATGACCTTGTATTAGAATTAAATATACCATTTTTTAGCAATATAGAACACAGATTAGGCATTACAGTGTTGCAATTCGGTTATCAACCCATAATAAGAGCTTAAAATTTGTATTTTCATCATAGATAAAATAATTAAAGCGCTACAGTGACTATTACGGAGCAAAGTCATGTTTTTTGTTAATGGATTACTTTTTAATTTTGTCCATTTAAGTTTATTAAACTTTATTAAAAAACCTCAAAAAGATAAACAGGTTTAAGTTGTACTATACAGGGTGCCACAGATTCGAGTGGGGGAGCATGGGGATCACGGAAACCGTAAGAGATACGAAGTTGGTTAAATTATGGCAAAGTTGCGCATTTAGGTGCCTAATAACATGCCGATTAGAAAGTTGTAAAATTCCGAGTACTTTCGGAGATATCCGGAAAAAACCGAAATTTGCTGATTTTGTTTTTATTTTTTTCTGACGTTATTTAAAGAGATATGAAAAAACAAGACACTTTCTTATGGCCACTTTTTAAGTTCTATAAAACAGCGTTTAGAGATTTTCTGTACTACGTTTCGTTTTCGTTAGACCATCATCAACTTTATTTTTTTAAATACGGACCTGGGTTTTTTATTTAATTTTTTTGAACTTCTTATTATCCCGATTACAAAAATGTATAACACTTAATATTTATTAACTAATATGGAACGCCCCTATAAGAAATGATGTGCGTTCCTTGTCTTACTCATTGTCTCTTATGGAAAATTTGTTTATTTAACAGAAAAATATTAAGTGTTATACATCATTGTAATTGGGATATTAACTGCTTCAAAAAAATGCAATAAACAATTGGGTGCCGCATTTTAAAAAATAAAGTTGATAATGGTCTAACGAAAACGAAACGTCGTACGGACAATCTCTTAACGCTATTTTGTAGACCTTAAAAAGTGGCCATGAGAAAGTGTCTTTTGTTTTTTCATATCTCTTTAAATAACGTCAGAAAAAAATTAAAACGAAATCAGCAAATTTCGGTTTTTTCCTGATATCTCCGTAAGTACTCGGAATTTTACACCTTTCTACTCGGCATGTTATTAGGCACCTAAATGCGCAACACATAATTTAACCGACTTCGTATCTCTTACGGTTTCCGAGATCCCCATGCATGCACTCGAATCTGTGGCACCCTGTATTTACTTTATAAAGGTTATAAACATGTATTTTTAACACTATTTTTTTAAACAAGCACAATTAAATAAACAAATATCTAAAAACAAATTTTAAATAGCAGAACACCAATCAGTACGCGGAGTGGGGCACATATTCCTTCCCGCTGTCCAATCAGGTCTGTAGGGTCTGTAGAGCAAAAAAGAAAGATTGTATTACTATTCTTTTTTGTACACTTGTTCGCATAGCCGAGCGGCAAAGCTGCCTCTAGTAGGTATGGGTTTAAAGGTTATTCATAAATAAAGGTCTGTTTGTTATCAAGTTTAGAGTAGAACAGAGTAGTGTAGGACTAAAAAGTGGAACTAAGTGTAAATAGGTTACGATTTGATTTTTATATCAAACGCGTTTTAGACTTATTTCAGAAATTAAAAATGGTTTTATGGTTATGATTATAAACAAACAACTTTAAGTCTTGTATTAAACATGCATCTAACTTCTTCACCTCGAGAGTTAGCGTGATTAAATGAAAACTAGTTTACACCAGAACTCATACCAAACACCTAGTCATAAATTACACTGACGATTACAAACGGTTTATTGACAAAAAAGTGTAAAATAGAGTACTCTATTTCTGGATAACAAACATACCTATAGTTTACATTATTTTACAGTTTTTGTATACAACTCGTTCTAAATAACACCTTTATTAAGAGTGCCCTAATTAAAAAACTAGTATAAAATAGTGTGCACTATTTCTGAATAACAATCAGACCTTTTGTTACTAGTTTCGCTAATTCGCAAGTTTATGTCTTTGGTAGAAAGCAAAAGAAAACTCCCACAATTTTTCTAAAATCTACACTAGCGTCTGTCTGGCCTGCTAGACCCCAGATCGACTTTTTGAAATAGCTCATTCGGGGTAATTAATCGTTTTGGTCTTTTTCCGATTATCGGTTGTTTATCTAGTCATAACTGGCAAATGTCACATTGATGTCAGACTTCTTTGGTACTGGTGCTTATTTGTGTGTAGTATTGTGGTAGTATTATTTTGTAACTTAGACTCTTTCCTTGTCTAAGATTTGTAAACTTTAATATAAAATATATGTTAGGAGGTTTTAGGCCACAACTTGAGCATCAAACGTGATATCTCTTTATCAGCTAATAAAGTAAACACATTACTCTAATAGACGCATTCCAAAAATTAGTTTTTAAACCATCTCGACGAAGGTGTTATTAACGTGGCAGATCAACAAAAGAATTACATCATCGAAATCTCCAAATCTTAGCAAGCTGTGTCTTAGCCTCTTTTCTCGTCTATCCCTTTTAAAAACAGAAATTATTACTCAACACCACAGTTCAACTTTTCAAAACACAATTTACAAGTAAGTCATAAAAAAATGAAACAAATGTTTCAATTTTCTATGAAATAAAAGCGCATATTATTCTCCTTTCTTAAATTTGTAATGGGTCGTTTCCACAGCATTTAATTGTGTGAGATATTTTACTTTGCTTTTTAAGAAAAAATTATAAATATTGTAAAAAATTGATATAGTTAAAA